>VIEB01000629.1:116257-240994 GCA_006547085.1 Malus baccata
CTGAATCATTGGAGTTTTATATTTGCGACAATATTTATTGAGAAGATAATCTGGTTGTTGATTGGTTAGAATTTGTGGCCCGTGCTTATTTTCTTGAATGATAGGTGTCTCACATGCTATCTTTGATAAAGAGCTAATCTTGTCAAATTATTTTCTCTATTTTTATGGAAACATAAGAAACTAAGTCTTTTATTTTTATTTTTATTCTTCAATACAACAATGGGATTAGAATCAAAAATAAGACCTCAAGTAGTACAAAGAAAAATAATCTTAATAACTTTTGTAACTAAGCTACCTGCATAACCCTTTAATTGTTAAAATCGAGTTCGACAACATATCTGATATTCAGGTTCGGCGCAGTTAATAGCCCAAATCGAATTCAACCAAACCGCTTGTACTGTATTGAATCTTGATACTCATTTAAACTTAAGTATATATCTTACTTGAGAAAAGTTAGTTTCGCACATATTATACATACTAGTCTTTTTGCACGCGCTTTGCGCATGCGAAAGACTTTTTTGTACATAAAGGCGTGCTACGCGCGGTATACGGAGTTTTAATGAAGCAAATAATTTTGAATACACTAAATACCCAGGGCCATATTCCCACACGCAACATATGTCTACATAGCGCATTCTATCAAAGAATTATAGAGAACTTTCCTATTGTAACAACTCAATATAAAATTCATTAAGTGGTTACCACAAATTGATCCTGGACTACATTGTCTCTAAAACTTGATGGTTAAATAGTAACCGTGAAAACTGAAATGCATGGAAACTCATCAACCAAAACCAGGAGGCACATCGGGGTCCCCATCACTACCATCACATGCTCGCTTGTGCTCCATTTCCGTAGATATGCTAGGTGCCACTCTGTTATCATCGGGAGCTAGCCTGTCCTGCAATTGACATGAACTTTCCTTCCGTCCGTCCATGGCTCCCTTTACATGAGGTAGTTAATGGATATCCGGACAAAAAATAATCATCAAACAAAGAAAGCGGACAATTGTTAAGGGGATGTAATTAAAAGTGGCTTCTAGAACTTCAGGATCAATAACATTTGGAAAGATGTTAGGGTAGAGGAACTATAATGTTGGCATCAAATGAAACCTTTCTCATTTGACCAACAAAGTACATTACACGTCATATGCCATCATCATGGCTGCAAAAACCTTTTCGATTAACACTCGTAAACATGGAACAAACTCCAGAAAGTTAAAATTTCACAAATAGTCAATAGGTTAAAATCTAACAGTTAAAACACTCGTACTTGAGTGTATGTAGTATTGAAGACGGACCTCAAAATCTGATGATGTTGGATAATAATAAGGTTATTTCAGATGCCATGAAAGTAAAAGAAGGAAGCCGCCAGCAATCAAGAAAAGTAATTGAAGAATTAGTAATTCGCGTGTTAAAAGTTTATTTGATGCTATCATATTCTGAAAATGGATAATTGTTGATTCACAATTGGCCTGAGTCAAAATTGGGCCTAATTGTACCTTTTAATTACCAAAAAGGGGATTTTAATATTTTAAGATCTTTTTAATATTTTATTATTTGTTTAATTCCTTTCTTATTTGGTTTCCTAGGGTTTCTAGGTTAAGAACATTAGAGATAGGTCATCTTGGCCTTAGGTTTGTAATCTTATTCCTATTATTAGTCAAATTGGAGTGTATTCTTTCTTTCTTCCTATAGAATTCTACAGGTTTGCTAGTTGTTTTCTAGCCAAGGAATAACGTTGGAGCTTCCTTTCTTATATCTGCTGTGTCATCTGCCAAAAAAAACTCAAAACTTGTTTTAGACCTTTTAGTTTCCCATGAACTCTGAACTCCGGAATAAGATTATCTTCTTTTCTATTATTCTCTCATTCCCTCTCCCATCCTCTCACACATTTCATTTTTTTTTATCTATAACAAATTATTGTGAAATATTAATGTAATTTAATTGTGACTAGGCCTGGCAAACGGGTCGTGTCAGTCGTGTTCGTGTCGTTTTCGTGTAACACCTGTTATCTTAACGGGTCGTGTCGTGTCACACCCGTTATCTTAACGGGTCCTTAACAGGTCGTGTCACTTTACCCAACGGGTAAAATGCCCCGACCCGTTATGACCCGTTACGGAAAATTTTTTTTTTTCTTAAATTTGCACATACCACACATTGCCACATAAATATTACTTCAAAACATTAAAATACATTTGTCGTTTAAGTACTACATATACACTCGAAAATAAGAGCCTAATAAAAAAATAATACATACACTACTAATCTATTACAAATTTTAAATGTGCAAGGATATGCAAAATGAAACAGTTTTTGTTTTCAAGGTTGTGAAATCTTTCTCAAAAGTTTAAACCTCAATTTACAAAATCCTCGATTTACATCGATCATCATGAAATTGCATTGGAACTTTGGCTTGATCTATTGCCTTCAAGAGTTATGTTGATGATGTTTTCAGTAAGGTTTTCCACGTCATAACTCTCTTCTGCATAAACTAAGCATAGAAAAACCAAACATTAAAAATCATTCAAATTATGAGAAGTTTACCAAAATAATTATGAAAAAAAATAAAACAATAGTACTATACCATACTTTTATTAAGTATAAACATAAGATTTTGTGGTATCCACTAGTGTAAATATTTTAAATTGAAGATCGAATTCAATCATTGTATTCATATAAGGTCAAGGAGTGTAGTTGTAAAAAATCATCAAAATCGGAGTTAAATTAACCGTTAAATCGTGATTTTTCGTTTATAACCGTCGAAAAGTTTTGTCCCGTTACATGCTCTCTGAATGTTTGTTTTTTTGCAATTTTTGGCGTATGCGATCTCGAAATATATACAAACATGTTTGACGGTTGGATCATTGAAACGAGTTTCGTAGAATGAGTATCCCATGAAAACAATAGATTCACTAATACTTAATAGTTTATTCATACTTTTATTAAGTATAACATAAGATTTTGTGGTATCCACTAGTGTAAATATTTTAAATTGAAGATCGAATTCAATCATTGTATTCATATAAGGTCAAGGAGTGTAGTTGTAAAAAATCATCAAAATCGGAGTTAAATTAACCGTTAAATCGTGATTTTTCGTTTATAACCGTCGAAAAGTTTTGTCCCGTTACATGCTCTCTGAATGTTTGTTTTTTTGCAATTTTTGGCGTATGCGATCTCGAAATATATACAAACATGTTTGACGGTTGGATCATTGAAACGAGTTTCGTAGAATGAGTATCCCATGAAAACAATAGATTCACTAATACTTAATAGTTTATTCATACTTTTATTAAGTATAACATAAGATTTTGTGGTATCCACTAGTGTAAATATTTTAAATTGAAGATCGAATTCAATCATTGTATTCATATAAGGTCAAGGAGTGTAGTTGTAAAAAATCATCAAAATCAGAGTTAAAATGACCGTTAAATCGTGATTTTTCGTTTATAACCGTCGAAAACTTTTGTCCCGTTACTTGATCTCTGAATGTTTTTTTTTTGTAATTTTTGACGTATGCGATCTCGAAGTATATACAAACATGTTTGACGGTTGGATCTTTGAAACTAGTTTCGTAGAATGAGTATCCCATCAAAACAATATATTCACTAATACTTAATAGTTTATTCATACTTTTATTAAGTATAATATAAGATTTTGTGGTATCCATTAGTGTAAATATTTTAAATTGAAGATCGAATTCAATCATTGTATTCATATAAGGTCAAGGAGTGTAGCTGCAAAAAATCATCAAAATCAGAGTTAAAATGACCGTTAAATCGTGATTTTTCGTTTATAACCGTCGAAAACTTTTGTCCCGTTACTTGATCTCTGAATGTTTTTTTTTTGTAATTTTTGACGTATGCGATCTCGAAGTATATACAAACATGTTTGACGGTTGGATCTTTGAAACTAGTTTCGTAGAATGAGTATCCCATGAAAACAATAGATTCACTAATACTTAATAGTTTATTCATACTTTTATTAAGTATAATATAAGATTTTGTGGTATCCATTAGTGTAAATATTTTAAATTGAAGATCGAATTCAATCATTGTATTTATATAAGGTCAAGGAGTGTAGCTGCAAAAAATCATCAAAATTAGAGTTAAAATGACCGTTAAATCGTGATTTTTCGTTTATAACCGTCGAAAAGTTTTGTCCCGTTACATGCTCTCTGAATGTTTGTTTTTTTGCAATTTTTGGCGTATGCGATCTCGAAATATATACAAACATGTTTGACGGTTGGATCATTGAAACTAATTTCGTAGAATGAGTATCCCATCAAAACAATAGATTCACTAATACTTGAGTTTATTCATACTTTTATTAAGTATAACATAAGATTTTGTGGTATCCACTAGTGTAAATATTTTAAATTGAAGATCAAATTCAATCATTGTATTCATATAGGGTCAAGGAGTGTAGTTGTAAAAAATCATCAAAATCGGAGTTAAATTAACCGTTAAATCGTGATTTTTCGTTTATAACCGTCGAAAAGTTTTGTCCCGTTACATGCTCTCTGAATGTTTGTTTTTTTGCAATTTTTGGCGTATGCGATCTCGAAATATATACAAACATGTTTGACGGTTGGATCATTGAAACGAGTTTCGTAGAATGAGTATCCCATGAAAACAATAGATTCACTAATACTTAATAGTTTATTCATACTTTTATTAAGTATAACATAAGATTTTGTGGTATCCACTAGTGTAAATATTTTAAATTGAAGATCGAATTCAATCATTGTATTCATATAAGGTCAAGGAGTGTAGTTGTAAAAAATCATCAAAATCGGAGTTAAATTAACCGTTAAATCGTGATTTTTCGTTTATAACCGTCGAAAAGTTTTGTCCCGTTACATGCTCTCTGAATGTTTGTTTTTTTGCAATTTTTGGCGTATGCGCTGCAATTGACATGAACTTTCCTTCCGTCCGTCCATGCCTCCTTTTACATGAGGTAGTTAATGGATATCCGGACAAAAAATAATCATCAAACAAAGAAAGCGGACAATTGTTAAGGGGATGTAATTAAAAGTGGCTTCTAGAACTTCAGGATCAATAACATTTGGAAAGATGTTAGGGTAGAGGAACTATAATGTTGGCATCAAATGAAACCTTTCTCATTTGACCAACAAAGTACATTACACGTCATATGCCATCATCATGGCTGCAAAAACCTTTTCGATTAACACTCATAAACATGGAACAAACTCCAGAAAGTTACAATTTCACAAATAGTCAATAGGTTAAAATCTAATAGTTAAAACACTCGTACTTGAGTGTATGTAGTATTGAAGACGGACCTCAAAATCTAATGATGTTGGATAATAATAAGGTTATTTCAGATGCCATGAAAGTAAAAGAAGGAAGCGGCGAGCAATCAAGAAAAGTAATTGAAGAATTGGTAATTCGCGTGTTAAAAGTCTATTTGATGCTATCATATTTTGAAAATGGATAATTGTTGATTCACAATTGGCCTGAGTCAAAATTGGGCCTAATTGTACCTTTTAATTACCAAAAAGGGGATTTTAATATTTTAAGATCTTTTTAATATTTTATTATTTGTTTAATTCCTTTCTTATTTGGTTTCCTAGGGTTTCTAGGTTAAGAACATTAGAGATAGGTCATCTTGGCCTTAGGTTTGTAATCTTATTCCTATTATTAGTCAAATTGGAGTGTATTCTTTCTTTCTTCCATATAATTATTATAGTTTTTAGGGGTTTGTTAAATTAATATATATATATATATAATTATTATAGTATTTTTTTAGGGTTATAAATTATTAAATTAATATTCTGCTTATCGTGTATCGTGTTACCCACGTGTATACCCGAACAAACCCGTTATCTTAACAGGTGCTTATCGGGTTACCCGATAACGACCCGTTTCGTTATCGTGTCGACTCGAACACCTGTTAATTTCGTGTCGTGTCGTGTCGGGTTATCGGGTCGTGTCAGGCATTGCCAGGCCTAATTGTGACCCTTCAAATAAAGATGAAGAAGAATCCTCCCCTACTCCTCTGTTGATTTTCAACTTCCTACATCTGACGATGATATTGATAGGCTGCCATATTCACACGGCAGAAAACAACAACCAAGAGCAAGACGCAGCCTGTACGAATGTGAAAGGACTCCAAGGAGTTGGTCTTTCATTCATTGATGGGGCTCAATCATTCATGCACTCTTTTGACCTACCAGTGTATGAATCAATTGTACGAAAATATCTAGTTAAATCAATTTTTAAATTAAATTTTGTAAATTATATGAGGTAATAATTCAATTATTATTAAAATATAAATTAATGTGCTCATCACTATAATAATTATCATTAAATGAATTTTAATTTCAAAATTTGTGTAATAAAATGATAAAATCACGTAAATCACACTAGGTGAAGACGGTAGTGTATAGTGAGCAAAAATGGGCTCGAGCTAAATACAATTACGTGATGGATCGAGGGAGCAGGTAATAAAAGATACTCAGTTTTGTTTTTATTTATTTATACTTGAAAACCATGCATTTTCCAACACTGTCGGATGGTTGAATGAGAAAATGCGTAGGATCTGGCTTATCGGCCCATCCACTTCCTATACATTTTTATCCCCTTCTATTTATGTGGTGACGATTAAATCACGTTAATATTTTATATTACTGTTGTTTTTTGTTTTATTTTCTTTATAAAAATATTAATATAAAATATTGACGTGATTTAACCGTAATCACACAAAATAGAAAAAGATAATAATGTATAGGTAGTGGGAGGCAGAGAAGATGGGTTCAAATGCATTTTCTTGACTGCTTTACGGAAATTGGAGCATGTACTATTTAATGTTCATTATTGACAAATGAACATCTTGGAAAGAACAACAGCTATTCCGAGACATTTTTTATTATGATCGAAACACATGTAGTACATTTCGTATTTTATATAAATGATGAAAATTTTTAATTTAAATTATTAATTTTATAATACACATATTCCGTATTACGGTCACGCTCAAAAATCTATAGTTACCCCCGCTTTCTATACGTAGTTACCGGTCAATAACGAATCCTTCACGACATACATCTCCGATCTTCTCAATTAACAATCACTGGGGTCTGTTTTAGTTCTATCCTTAACTTGGATCAAACCCAGTAGAAAGGGAGATAAAGAACAAAAGTTCAATGGTTCATCTTTTGTTTTCGTTGATGATCGGTACTAATTTGCTCTTCATGTTATCCACAATTTGCTTTGCAGTTAACAGCATTAGTCCCTCCCAGTCTGTTCGTGATGGCACGACCTTGGTTTCGAAAGATGGAAGCTTTGAGCTTGGTTTCTTCAATTCAGGTAGTTCCACGAACCGTTACTTGGGGATTTGGTACAAGAACATTCCAGTTAGAACTGTTGTTTGGGTTGCAAACCGATGCAACCCCATCAACGATTCTTCCGGCATGTTGATGATAAACGGCACAGGTAATCTTGTGCTGTTGGGTCAGAATAAGAGTGTCGTTTGGTGGACAAGCTCAGTTAAAAATGTCCAAAGTGCAAGGGTAGAGCTTTTGGACTCTGGTAATTTAGTCCTAAGAGATGTCGTCGCAGGAACCTATTTGTGGCAAAGCTTCGATTATCCTTCTGATACTTTGTTACCAGGAATGAAGATGGGATGGGACTTGAGGACTGGTGTGAAACGAAGTTTTTCAGCATGGAAAAATTCAGAAGACCCTTGTCCGGGAGATTTCACTTACGGGATCGAAATGCAACTTAATACATATCCTGAGGCATATGTGCGTATAGGCACTGCAAAATTCTATCGTACTGGCCCATGGAACGGCCTGAGATTCAGTGGTTCACCAGAATTAAAGCCTAATCCACTTTACAGTTTCAAATTTGTGTATAATGAAGATGAAGTGTACTACATGTACAACCTTCAAGATAAGTCTGTAATCTCAAGAATAGTTTTGAACCAAACCACCAGGTCGCGTGATCGATTTACATGGATTGAAGCGGAACAAACTTGGAGGGCCTATTCATCGGTACCTAGGGACTTGTGTGATCATTATGGCTTCTGTGGAGCCAATGGAAAATGTATCATAGGTGAGAATCCAGTCTGCCAATGCCTGAAAGGATTCAGGCCTAAGTCCCAAGAAAAATGGAATTTAACCGACTGGTCTTTAGGATGTGTGCGGAAGAAACCACTGAGCTGCCATGGAAGAGATAAAGATGGGTTTCTTAAATTTTCTGGATTGAAATTACCAGATACTACACTTTCTTGGGTGAACAAAACTATAAATCTCGAGGAATGCAGAGCCAAATGCTTGAACAACTGTTCATGTATGGCTTATACAAGCTCGGATATCAGAGGAGGAGGCACTGGTTGTGTCATCTGGTTCGGTGAGCTAACAGATATCAGGCAGTTTCTGGTTGGTGGGCAGGAGCTATATATTCGAATGTCAGCTTCTGAGTTAGGTATGGAAATTTGCTCTGATACAAAGTCCATTCTGCTTCTATCAAAAATTAACTAATTGACCTTAATTTTTCCCTGTTCTCTTTTTTCGTTGCAATTTTATTTTGTCTACAATCATTTAGAAGGCAATGATCGTCGATTGAAGACAGCAATGATAGTTGCAATTACCGTAGCAGCAATAATTTCTGGTCTTCTGTTAGCTGGATATTACATTCACCGAAGGAGGACAAAATTAAAAGGTAGATGAAGTGGAATGAGCCATTTTGTACATTATCCGTGGATGTTCTTTGATTGTATTTGAATAGATATTTGAGAGAAGGGATTTGAAGTTGTATTGTGTTTAATTTGGTTAGAAGAGATATGCTTAAACTAGCACATGTTCCATCTGCATATATAGGTTTTAGTTTGCTTGCTCTTCACATCTACATATATAGGTTTTAGTTTGCTTGCTCTTACTTGAAGGCTATAGCTAAATATTCTTGTCCCGGATTTTTTTCATTTTATTTGGATGAGTTGGATGAGTATTTCAGAGAAATGTATTTAAGATTTTATCGAATATAATTTGGTTGAGAGATATGTTTAACCTAGTACATATTCCATCTGCGTATACAAATTTTAATTTGCTTACTCTTACATAGCTAACATGAAGTCCATTCTAATACATGAGAAACAGAAGTAAGAGAAACAAATCAGAACAATGAAGAGGACCTGGAGCTTCCGCTCTTTGACGTGACGACAATAGCAACTGCTACAGATAACTTTTCAAGCGATAACAAGCTCGGAGAAGGTGGTTTTGGATCTGTTTACAAGGTAAAGTTGCAATCTGCTTCATAATACAGGCCAAACTAATCACTTCATCATGTGTTTCGTTATATTGAGATACTGTAAATTTTCAGGGGACGCTGGCAGATGGAGAAGAAATTGCTGTGAAGAGGCTTTCAAGAAGTTCTGGCCAAGGATTTAATGAGTTCATGAATGAAGTTATACTGATTGCCAAGCTTCAGCACCGAAATCTCGTAAAGCTTCTTGGATGCTGTGTTCAAGGGGAGGAGAAAATGCTGATTTATGAATACATGCCCAACAAAAGCCTGGATTCCTTTCTTTTCGGTTTGAAACATTGTACCTTATAAAATATTGTTGCTTTAAATAATTTCATATATAGGTTTGTATACAGAACTGAAGTTGGATTTCGAATGAACTTGCCAGATCAAACAGGAGAATTGCTGTTAGATTGGCCTAAACGTTTCGACATTATTTGTGGAATTGCTCGGGGTCTCCTCTATCTGCATCAAGATTCCAGGCTAAGGATTATTCATAGAGATCTGAAAGCAAGTAATGTTTTACTTGATAATGAAATGAATCCAAAAATTTCAGACTTTGGTTTGGCTAGAATATTAGTTGGAGGTGATCAGATTGGCGGAAATACAAACAGAGTGGTTGGAACATAGTACGTTTCTCTTGAAATTATTGCCACGATCTACTTTCCATTCTCATCAGCGGATTATTATGTTCTCACTGATCTATGATATTTCTATGTTTTACAGCGGTTACATGGCACCGGAATATGCTCTTGATGGGCTATTTTCTGTCAAATCAGATGTCTTTAGCTTCGGTATTTTGGTCTTGGAGGTCATAAGTGGAATAAAAAACAAGGGATTCTACCATCCAAACCACAGCCATAACCTTGTTGGACATGTAAGTAGCAAGAATAAACTTCATACATAGAGACCAATGGATAAAAATTGACAGAGTTTTTTGACATGTTTCAGGCGTGGAAATTATGGAACGAAGGCCGGCCTTTAGAACTGATTGATATATGTTTAGCAAGCTCATGTATGCTATCAGAAGCGTTACGTTGCATCCACGTTAGTCTCCTATGTGTGCAACATGATCCTGAGGACAGGCCAAACATGGCATCTGTGGTTATAATGTTGGGAAGTGAGATTGCATTGACTCACCCCAAACAACCTGGTTTCTTTACAAAAATGGAATCACACGAAGCAGGTAACCAATCATCTTCAACCAATGAAATATCAATTACGCTTTTGGAGCCTCGATAAGGGTCGTTTAGTTGTGTATAGGTTAAACACCTAACGCGTGCGTGGTCAGGAAACAAGCAGTTTGATATACAGATCCAAGTGGTCTGTCTGTAAGTCTTTGTATATACACAGTGCCTTGCTGAACAGTTTTTGAATGAGGCTAAGAGTGATTCGTATGTTCTTTCCAACAGGCCCAATAGAAGGGCTTAGCAATTTACCGTCGGACATGACCTTTGGGATGTAATTTTCATATTATTCAGTCAATAAATTTGGAGGTTTTCTCAATTCCTGATAAATTCCAGATTGGTAGTGAATTTTAACTTAGGATACGGTGCATATTTGCGACTTTATGGTCAGATATTAATTTGTATGTTGCTCCAGGTTAGCATCAGGACGGCCTTGAGATTTTAGGGGCTTGTACAAACTTTAAGCAGAAAACACCTAAAAATAAGCTAAGTGTGGTGGCGGTGATGGGGGGAACTGTTAAAGGGCACCTTCTGAATTCTAGCATTTTAAAAGACCTAGCCAACAGGATAATCAAGTCCCAACCCAAATACATAATTAAAACACAACTTATCAAAATACAAATTACTAAAATATAAATTAGCCATTTAAATATCAGAGCTCAATAAATTTCTCTTTCATGCAGTGCATCAGACTCTCCAGGTGAGAAAGAACTCACCCACAAGTTCACTGATTCAACATCGATTCATAACGCAAAGTGTTGTAACCAACTTTTCTTCGCATGCTTAGTTTTCTTTTTCAAGCTAACAAACAACTTCTTTTAGGATGTATCAACTTCCAAATATTGCAATAACTCTTTTAGCTCTCCCATTTTTTTGGTTACGTCAGTGTGCATAAGTCATACCAAACCGAATCATGAAACTCAAATGTAAGAGTAACTTCAACAACTTTATTGTACAGATAGATAATCAGGCAAAAGTTAAAATAAATATACAGACAGATAATCAGGCAAAAATTAGTCCAAATAATCAGGCAAGCAATTTTATTGTACTCATTCTAAAAACAACTAAAGCAAAAGTTAAAATAAATATACAGATAGATAAGCTTAAGCACTTGTAGATCATTTCCCTGAAGCTTATAAAATTATTTGGCCAAGAATTTGGGGCTTTGGAGAGAAAGAGATGCAGGAACCTTAAGTGGAGTTGACGAAGCGTCAAATTGGATTTGGAACATGGAAACCCAGGCGTGGTAGAACAACGTTGTGCAGATGCAGAGAGAAAAATGTACAGCTTGAAGCTAGATTTGCAAGGGTGCCAAGGACTGAGTTTGACCCACCGAGTCTGAGATCGGACCGAACAGAAAGAGAAAAAGGTAGTGCGAGACTGTGGAAAAGAAGAGAGTGGTTACGCCTGGGATTTTGGCAGAAACCCCCACTCCCCCCTCTTTCTTTGCCTGTCTCTCTTTCTCTCTGTAACCTTTCCCTTCACCGAATCTCACACCCATCCCTCAATCTCACCGACAGCAACCACCCTCTCCCAAATCGAAATGACAATGGATGCAATCGGAGCTTCGATTTTCAGGAAGCAAAAGGAAAACGAACCACCCTTTCTACGACGGTCGACACGAGCACGGGAGAAGCGGTGGCAATTTCGTAAATAAATCGAAGATCCAGCCCAAGTCACTGTTCATTTACCCCTGTTTTCTATACGTAGTTACCGGTCAATAACGAATGCTTCATGACGTTTATTTTCGTTGACACTCAGTGGGGTCTTTTTTAGTTCCATCCTTCACTTGGATCAAACCCACTAGGAAGGGAGATGAAGAACAAAAGTTCAATGGTTCATCTTTTATTTTCGTTGACGATCGGTACTAATTTGCTCTTCATGTTATTCACAGTTTGCTTTGCAGTTAACAGCATTAGTCCCTCCGAGTCTGTTCCTGATGGCACGACCTTGGTTTCGAAAGATGGAAGCTTTGAGCTTGGTTTCTTCAATTCAGGTACTTCCACGAACCGTTACTTGGGGACTTGGTACAAGAACATTCCAGTTAGAACTGTTGTTTGGGTTGCAAACCGATGAAACCCCATCAATGATTCTTCCGGCATGTTGATGATAAACGGCAGAGGTAATCTTGTGCTGTTGGGTCAGAATAAGAGTGTCGTTTGGTGGACAAGCTCAGTTCAAAATGTCCAAAGTGCAAGGGTGGAGCTTTTGGATTCTGGTAATTTAGTCCTAAGAGATGTCGTCGCAGGGACCTATTTGTGGCAAAGCTTCGATTATCCTTCTGATACGTTGTTACCAGGAATGAAGTTGGGATGGGACTTGAGGACTGGTCTAAAACGGAGTTTATCAGCATGGAAAAATTCAGAAGACCCTTGTCCGGGAGATTTCACTGACGGGATCGAAATGCAACTTAATACATATCCTGAGGCATATGTGCGCATAGGCAGTGCTAAATACTATCGTACTGGCCCATGGAACGGCCTGAGATTCAGTGGTTCACCAGAATTAAAGCCTAATCCACTTTATAGTTTCAAATTTGTGTATAATGAAGATGAAGTGTACTACATGTACAACCTTCAAGATGAGTCTGTAATCTCAAGAATAGTTTTGAACCAAACCACCAGGTCGCGTGATCGATTTACATGGATTGAAGCGGATCAAACTTGGAGGGCCTATTCATCGGTACCTAGGGACTTGTGTGATCATTATGGCCAATGGAAAATGTATCATAGGTGAGAATCCAGTCTGCCAATGCCTGAAAGGATTCAGGCCTAAGTCCCAAGAAAAATGGAATTTAACCGACTGGTCTTTAGGATGTGTGCGGAAGAAACCACTGAGCTGCCAGGGAAGAGATAAAGATGGGTTTCTTAAATTTTCTGGATTGAATTACCAGATACTACACTATCTTGGGTGAACAAAACTATAAATCTCGAGGAATGCAGAGCCAAATGCTTGAACAACTGTTCATGTATGGCTTATACAAGCTCGGATATCAGAGGAGGAGGCACTGGTTGTGTCATCTGGTTCGGTGACCTAACAGATATCAGGCAGTTTCTGGTTGGTGGGCAGGAGCTATATATTCGAATGTCAGCTTCTGAGTTAGGTATGGAAATTTGCTTTGATACAAAGTCCATTCTGCTTCTATCAAAATTAACTATTTGACCTTAATTTTTCCCTGTTCTTTTTTTCGTTGCAATTTTATTTTGTCTACAATCATGAAGAAGACAATGATCGTCGATTGAAGACAGCAATGATAGTTGCCATTACCGTAGCAGCAATAATTTCTTGTCTTCTGTTAGCTGGATATTACATTCACCGAAGGAGGACAAAATTAAAAGGTAGATGAAGTGGAATGAGCCATCTTTGCACATTATCCGTGGATGTTCTTTGATTGTATTTGAATAGATATTTGAGAGAAAGGATTTGAAGTTGTATTGTGTTTAATTTGGTTAGAAGAGATATGCTTAAACTAGCACATGTTCCATCTGCATATATAGGTTTTAGTTTGCTTACTCTTACTTGAAGGCTATAGCTAAATATTCTCGTCCCGGATGTTTTTTATTTTATTTGGATGAGTTGGATGAGTATTTGAGGGAAATGTATTTAAGATTTTATCGAACATAATTTGGTTGAGAGATATGGTTAACCTAGTACAGATTCCATCTGCCTATACAAATTTTAATTTGCTTACTCTTACTTACATAGTTAACATGAAGTCCATTTCTAATACATGAGAAAACAGAAGTAAGAGAAACAAATAAGAACAATGAAGCGGAACCAAAGGAGGACCTGGACCTACCGCTCTTTGATGTGACCACAATAGCTACTGCTACAGATAACCTTTCAAGCAATAACAAGCTCGGAGAAGGTGGTTTTGGATCTGTTTACAAGGTAAAGTTGCAATCTGCTTCATAATAGGGGCCTAACTAACAAACAATCACTTCATCATGTGTTTCGTTATATTGAAAATATTGTAAATTTTCAGGGGACGCTAGCAGATGGACAAGAAATTGCTGTGAAGAGGCTTTCAAGAAGTTCTGGCCAAGGATTTAATGAGTTCATGAATGAAGTTATACTGATTGCCAAGCTTCAGCACCGAAATCTCGTAAAGCTTCTTGGATGCTGTGTTCAAGGAGAGGAGAATATGCTGATTTACGAATACATGCCCCACAAAAGCCTGGATTCCTTTCTTTTCGGTTGAAACATTGTACCTTATAAAATATTGTTGCTTTAAAATAATTTCATATATAGGTTTGTATACAGAACTGAAGTTAGATTTCGATTGAACTTGCCAGATCAAACAGGAGAATTGCTGTTAGATTGGCCTAAACGTTTCAACATTATTTGTGGAATTGCTCGGGGTCTCCTCTATCTGCATCAAGATTCCAGGCTAAGGATTATTCATAGAGATCTGAAAGCAAGTAATGTTTTACTTGATAATGAAATGAATCCAAAAATTTCAGACTTTGGTTTGGCTAGAATATTAGTTGGAGGTGATCAGATTGGTGGAAATACAAACAGAGTGGTTGGAACATAGTATGTTTCTCATGAAATTATTGCCACGATCTACTTTTCATTCTCATCAGTGGATTATTACGTTCTCACTGCTCTATGATGTTTATGTGTTTTACAGCGGTTACATGGCACCTGAATATGCTCTTAATGGGCTATTTTCTGTCAAATCAGATGTCTTTAGCTTCGGTATTTTGGTCTTGGAGGTCATAAGTGGAATAAAAAGCAAGGGATTCTACCATCCAAACCACAGCCAAAACCTTATTGGACATGTAAGCAGCAAGAATAAACTTCATACAAAGAGACCAATGGATAACAATTGACGGATTTTTTTGACATGTTTCAGGTGTGGAAATTATGGAACGAAGGCCGGACTTTAGAACTGATTGATATATGTTTAGCAAGCTCATGTATGCTATCAGAAGCGTTACGTTGCATCCACGTTAGTCTCCTATGTGTGCAACATCATCCTGAGGACAGGCCAAACATGGCATCTGTGGTTATAATGTTGGGAAGTGAGATTGCGTTGACTCACCCCAAACAACCTGGTTTCTTTACAAAAATGGAATCACACGAAGCAGGTAACCAATCGTCTTCAACCAATGAAATGTCAATTACGCTTTTGGAGCCTCGATAAGGGTCATTTAGTTGTGTATGGATTAAACACCTAATGCGTGCGTGGTCAGGAAACAAGCAGTTTGATATACAGATCCAAGTGGTCTGTCTGTTGTTGACCAATAGATGGGGCTCTTTATAGATGGTTCAAAGCAGACAAGAATGATAAAAGAAAATTTGGTTATTGTTCTATACTACATTGATTTACATCTGTCTTTACGTATATACACAGTGCCTTGTTGAACAATTTTTGAATGAGGCTACGAGGGATTCGTATGTTCTTTCCAACAGGCACAATAGAAGGGCTTAGCATTTTATTCTCGGACATGACCTTTGGGTTGTAATTTTCATATTATTCAGTCAATAAATTTGGAGGTTTTCTCAATTCCTGATAAATTTCAGATTGGTAGTGAATTTTAACTTAGGGTACGATGCATATTTGCGACTTTATGGTCAAATATTAAATTGTATGTTGCTCAAGGTTAGCATCAGGGCGGCCAAGATTTTAGGGGCCTGTATAAACTTTAAGCAGAAAACACCTTAAAATAAGCCAAGTGTGGTGGTGGTCAGACACTTCAACTCATACAGACTTGTTTTGGGTTCGAAACTGCTTGATACTTTTTGTGAACTTCCTTTTGGAGTTAATGATTAATACCAAAAAAAGGATTATCGGGGAGATTCGAACTAGTTTGTTAAGAAGCGGAAGAACCCCAGTGTGCACATTTAAATATATGTATTCCCCCACTTTTCTTCCTTCTCCAAGTTCAACCATTGAAGGAAAATTTGTTAAAAAACCAAGTTCATTAAGCAACATAATGCATGTATTTAACAATTAAATGGTAGAAGTATGTTTGTATATGTTTGAGTGGATATTTAATGCTGATCTTGGTGAGAATGGAGGCCCAAGAATACAAAAAGCAAAGGGGAGATTGGGCTCGGACAAGCCAACAGCCCAGGAAGAAATTAAAAACCATTTATGCCAAGGAATAGGCAACAAGCCTATGGAGGAAGTGAAGACAGCTTACTCCTAGCAAAAAGCACTTTTCGAGGGCATGGGTAAGTGAATAAGCTGGTGACTCACCATGTTCCAGAAGCCCTCACCAAAAGGCAGGGCTTCAGTCGGGCCAAAAAGTCTATAAAAGCAGCAAGGACAAGGACACTCATCCAATCAATCAAAAGATATCCCACTTTGCTCTTAGACAAGCAAGAAACCAGAAAGCTTTAGTTTATCCATACTCTGTTCTTTTAGTCATAGATTCACCATAGAAAGTCATATTTTGTCAAAATTTAGAAAAGCTCTGATACTTTTTCCAATATTGTAGTATCAAATCCCTTTTGTAAAACTGTTTTACCTTTCATTCTCCAAGGATTACAACCCTTGTGAAACACAAAGAGAATTGGATGCAAGAGGATGAACCTTGCCCGACAAGGTTATAATCTTGCCCGAGTCTCTTTTGTTTGTACGTACATATAGTAGATCTGTTGTTTAATGCATCTTCCATTATGTTTTAAACCATTTTCGACCACCTTTCGTTCAAAGTTACTATTAATCGAGCTAAACTAATTAACCTTGCTTCTTTAGTGTTAACTATAATCAAGGAAATACTTGGAAGGGCCCTGAACTCCCTTGATGTGGACTTATAATATCACGAGTAAAAGTCATTGTTTACAAGACAAGAAAAATAACCTTATACAGACTTAACCCATCTGTGATAATCTAGTAAGATCAAGAAGTCTAAGTAACTTGTGGCGTAAGTAATCAACCCAATTCATAACTAAAAAAGAACAATTTGTTATACAAAGATAACAGTGGCACACTTATATCCATGTTAGTTTTGATTGTGAGCCTTAAGGCCAAACAAAAGCCCCATAAAGCACTAATCAAACTAACTACAAAGTCATATTGCAGCACACCAACCAACAAATCTTGCTCGACGGGCAAGACCCTGGGGAGTTGTGCGAGGGATTGATTTGGCCCAACAGTATGCACTTTGAAACAAAACTTTAAGGGTAAATTACACAAAACTATCTTAACTTTGAGTCTAACCACAATCTCATACCTTATGTTTTAAACATTGCAATGTCATACCTCAACTTATGAATTCATTGCAATGTCATATAAGGCTGGGTCGGGCCTAAATTTGAAGGAACCGAACCCTACCCGTTTTAAAATGTAACGGGCCGAGTAGAGGGATTTTGAGTTTGGAAACTACCCGGCCTGTTTGAAACAGGTCGGTTCGGGACAGGTCATTTCGTCTTTTCTGCGCCGCACCGATGTAAGGAAAACTTAATTCTCCTTGTCTTCTTGTTGGGAGGTGTTTCCACGGGGTAGCTGTCAAGGTGGTGCATCACGTCGGTTGGCAAGGGCCAGAAGTCGGCTTGTCATGGGCCAAGGAAGTGGTGTGGCAGGGGCCATTGCTTGTGATGCTCGGCTTAATTGAAGCCAAGGATTAACTCGGCATGGGCCGAGGATGTGGCGTGGCATGGGCAATGGTTTAGGCTGCCATGTCTGGGCTGCTTGCCAAAAATGAGGAAACTGCTTGAGTTTGATTTCTCAGTTGTCGTATATAGAGCAATCAAGGATAAAGCTGCCTAGATCAGAGCTGCTGAAGATGAAGTGTCAGATAAGTGAATTGTTAAGTGCAAAAGTGGCTGCTGCCCCTGACCATTTGCTGCCTAGTTGATCTTCAAGCATTCGTTCTTTTAAGCTATGTGGCATTCTCGCACTAGAGAGCTTACCCACATGGGTGTCGGGGAATTAGTTTACCCTCTCGCGCCGGAGAGCAATTAGTTTCCTCTCACACTGGAGAGCAATTAGTTTACCATCTCGCACTGGAGAGCAATTAGTTTATCCTCTCGCATTGGAGAACATACCCTTTTTGGTATCGGAGAATTGGTTTACCCTCTCGCACTGGAGAGCATACCCTTTTGGGTGTCGGGGAATTGGTTTACCCTCTCGCACTGGAGAGCAGACCCTTTTGGGTGTCGAGGAATTGGTTTAGCCTATCGCACTAGAGAGCAATTAGTATCATCTCGCACTAGAGAGCAGACCCTTTTGGGTGTCGGGGAATTGGTTTACCTTCTCGCACTGGAGAGCAATTAGTTTATTTTCTTGCACTAGAGAATAGACCCATAAATGGTTTTTAACAGTTGTTGTGGACAACAATTGAGCCAGGCTTATGAGTAACTTCATGAATCTTCATTGAGAATAAAGAAATAAATCAACTGTGCTGGAAGGTAGAAACTACATAACAAACTGGATAATCTTTGGCTTATGAGGCCTTGTTAGTCAAGTTTATTGAGACTTCGAACTTATTTGGAAAAGCTCGTTCAGGGGGTGATAGAGACTTCCCCTGCTTGTGTAGGCTGTTTCGTTGAAAATTACGCAATCGTTTAGTTAAGAGCCTCTCAACTTCTTCTTGAATTTGCCTATGTTGCGGTAGTGGAACTTTCGGCTGTCCCCAGTCATGACCTATGGGTTTGGGCCACTTTTCCTTATGATTGACTTGTCTATGTCGCGGCTGCGATGCATGTGGCATGTTCCTGGCAGGCAAACAGGCTGTTCGCAGGCTATCGGTTGAACTTGAGTCGAATTGAGTGCTGTTTATCTCCATCTACCATGCTGCCTACTCCAATGTGAGGTAGAGACTACTCCTTGCCAGCCTAATTGTGAATGAACACTTTACCTAGAAGGTTGTCCATATTGATAATCGGAATGTGACTTCAACTATGATCGTATGCTCATCCATGGGCTTAATCGGGAATGCACACTCCTCCGCGTGCTAAGATGAAAGTATACACTATCCCAAGGATCCAGGCAGGAGCGTAAACTTCCAGAACGCTCGAATCGTGGCTGGTTGATGGGTTGCTTATCAAGATGCTGGTGGAGAGGTTTATCTGCCCTTGTCCTACTTCAGGACACCTCGTCCGAGACACGTTGGATCTTGTTGCGTTACAAAAGTTAATTCACCAAGGTTGTCTGTTGTGCAATGACGTTTGTCAACTCTATGACTTGTCGAGACAAGTGTTGTTCGCCATTTAGATTGGAAGAGTTTGGAAGGAATGTGCTTCCTTGAGCAATGGAAGTGTGGTAAGCTCCAAGCGCGAGATTTGAGTTGGGAAATGTTAAATTCGTGAAGAAATGTGGTGACAATGCCCCCGGCTTGATGGTAGGTCTAGATGGTTGAGGTAGTCTTAGGCCGACTTGGGCTGCTTGGGAGGCCACGGGGGCAGCGGGAGTAGGCTGGGCCACGGGAGTGAGCTGCTCAGCGGGAGCAGGCTGGGCCACAGGAGCAGGCTAGATCACGAGAACAGGCTAGGTCGCGGGAGCATGCTACTCAATGCGTGGTGCATGTGAATGCGAGGCTTGGGCTCAGGCCCGTGCAAGCTTGGATGGCATGGCTTAGGCCATGGTGGAACCTTGTAGTGGTAGTGCCACTTTGCTTACGATCGCATGAATCTCCGTGATCCCATTTCTTAAGTATTGAAATTTTCACTTATGAAATTTTCTAAATTTCTAGTCATTATATTTTTCTTATACGTTTTATCAAAGAATCTTTGCAAATAAAAAATTCTAATAGTAAGAACATATGAAAAATATTCAAATGGACTACAAAATAGAGAAAAAACCTTTTTATGCAAGAGTCTTCTATGAGTATGGATTTCAACTCTCAATGAAAGCACCAATTTATGGATGCAAATTTCCGCCTTCTTCTTCTTGGACAAAATTGCACCTACAAAACAATTAATACCTTAGGTCAAGGCGAATAGCCTCACGCGCCCACAATGAATTGGGAGGGCTTTGGCCGAAGAACCTCCGATGCCAAAGTTAGAATTTAGAGAGAAAAGTATTTGGAGAGTTTTTTGGAGTTTTGCAAGATTATGAAGGTCCCTTTTGGAGAAGAGAATAGGCCTTTTATAGTGGAGTGTGGCCGGTCCCTTTGGAGAAAAGATGGCCGGCCTTTAAGTGTTTTTTGGGGTGTTATTTGGTGATTCAATTAGCAATTAATATATTAATTAGGTATAAATATATTAATTGGCTAATTATCATAATAAAAGAAATGTTTTGGGAGGTTTTGGGAGGTTATGTAATGATTTCCTTGTAGAGGTTATGGAGTAAATATGGATGAGATAAATTTGAACTTGCTACCTATTTTGGGCACTTTTGACTCAATTGATGGATGATTCTCCACTGCTCGCGTGTAGGAAACCCAGTGTGTTTCGAGAGCAATTTTGTCCTCTTCACCTAAAAATCCATGTGTTGCCTCTTGATTATTTTTGGCTTCACATAAATGAAATCAAAACTCCAAAGAACACAAGAAAACCAGTGGGAATTTGAGATCAAAAATCCCTCCAAAAAGGGGAAATTTGGCTGGGTCTACGTAGTCTGGGAGGTAAAGTTGAATTTCCCCTCAATCGTAATCGAAAATTTTCAATTCGAAACGATTGATAAGTTATTGGAAACAAATTAGATCTTTAAAGTTGGGTGGTCGTCAATCGGGCGAGAATCTCTGTCGCGGCCTCAAATTCCCTTCAGAAATGGTCTTCGCGGCCTTATGAGTGATTGCTTGGAAACGTGGAGGTAGCAGCAGATTCTATAGAGGATGATGAAGACGACGACGATGAGGAAATGGGCCTTTGGCTTTAACTCGGGACCGCCGGAGAAACATATGTGAAATGTTGGAGACAGAAGAAGATAAGAGTGAGGAAAGAAGGATGAGAAACATGAAAGTACTTTCACGGCGGGGTGGATTTAGGTTCTTGCCTAAGTAAGAGCGACATGACACGCCCAGACCTTAATCGCCAAAATGGTCTTCACGGCCTCCATGAGTGACTGCTTGGAAACGTGGAGGTAGCAGCAGATTCCATGGAGGACGACGACGACAAGGAAATGGGCTTCTAGCTCTAACTCGGGACCACTGGAGAAATATATGTGAAATGTTGGAGACAGAAGAGGAGGAGAATGAGGAGGAACATGAAAGTACTTTCACGGCGGGGTGGATCCGGGTTCTTGCCGAAGCAAGAGCGACATGACACGCCCCGACCCTGATCGCCCAGGAGACTGATCCTTATATGTATATTCTCATCCTTACCTAGCACAAGACTTCTTGGGAGCTCACTAGCTTCGAAGTTCATTGGAACTCAGAAGTTAAGCGAGTAGCGCACGAGAGCAGTCTCATGATGGGTGACCCACAGGGAAGTTCTAGTGTGAATTCCCAGAAACAAAACCGTGAGGGCGTGGTCAGGACCCAAAGCGGACAATATCGTGGTACAGCGGTGGAACGGGCCCGAAATGTGGTGGACCCCAGGTCGGGATGTGACACGACAAGCCGGCTGGCCTGCGAAGAGGGCTGCTTGACGAGAAGGCAGCCTTCAGATTTTTTTGTTTGTTGTTTTTCTTTTTTGAAGTTTTAACCATGCCTTTTCAATTAATAAAATATTTTTTTCAAAATAACTAATTAAAATATTTGTTTACTTTTTAATTGTTAAATAATTTTTTTTAATTGATTAATAATTAATTAAATTTTTTATTCTAGTTGACAAATGAGTGAGCCCCGTTCCTGCTACGTTATCATTTAATAGCCAAATTAATAGAAATTTTAACAGAGGTCTGACATTGCAACGAATTCATAAGTTGAAGTATGACATTGTAATGTTTAAAACATAAGGTATAAAATTGTAATTTGACCCATAATTGAGGTAATTTTGTGTAATTTATCCGAACTTTAACTATGAAATTCAAAGCCTAGTAGTTTTGTTGAACCAAGACTCAACTCAAATCAAAGAGATAAAGTTGAGATTTCTTTATAGCTTTGGAGTTCCTCTTTAATGAGCAAAGGCTAATCACCAACGAGAGGGCCTTTATTCCTCTCCTTCAGTTAGGACTTCATGGCCTTCATCTTCATCTTGTAGCCTCCTTGGATTCTTGAATTTGGATGCTTGAATGATTATCCAAAAGTCCTTAAAGTTGGAGACCTCTGAGTTCCGACACCAAAGATGGTGAAGGAAGAAGATGAACGACCTTGGTAGTAAAGAGTACTAGTAAAACTCCCATGGTAGCTAGCCTCCTAGAGGAAGAAGAGAGCTTTGTGTTTTTCTCTCTTTGCATCTTGGAAAACCTTAATAAGGTTAAGCCTTATAACTTCACTTATATACCATCCAACTATTGAGTGGCAAACTTGAAAATAAGGCAACCCCTCTTTATGGCCGACCTCACTATGTTTGAGGGCCTTGTGCCCTTTTGTGTTTAGGTTGTCATACAACTTAAGATTATAGGCATGACCTAGGCCCCTAGGCTCAAAACTAACCTGAGATCTAAAACAATCTTACTCATAATTAATTAACTTAATTCTAACCCCAAACAATTAAACTATTTACTTATTCTTACTCATCTTCATTAAATCCATCAACCTTTACCTTACACGGTGTATGATCCATTAGGCTTCTTTTAGCAAGGCAATGAGCAATCAATCTAATCGATTGTGAATTGAAACATACTTTTAATTATCCCTTTAGTGATTATACACTTTTAGGGCTTCCATAAGCCATGAGTGACACCTAGCAGTATGTCATGGCTATCCAAGCTAATCATAAAAGGTTGGAGAACCTATTTAGTTTGGGATTACGAATACAATATTGTCTTTCTTTAATATAATACTCTTGAAGTTTGGTTTGATAGTTTATTCATGTCTACTATCCAATATGATTCTCTTACTTATATGATTACCTTGAATGTGATTGGGAATGACTTCCTAAATATCATTCATACTTGGCCAGAGATTCTTAATTGTATCATAGAGTATTCTCCCTCAATGGTTTGAAGGTTAGAAATCCCTTGTTGTGTATTCACCTACTTTCGTGGCTAAGTACCTTAACCCTAACTATGTTGTGGACACCCTCTGATAGAGTGCCTTTGACACAGTCAAAGGTCAAGAACCTAACCACAAGACAACAATGATTAGGAGTGGGTAAACAGGTTCTAGACCCACAGTCCTAGACCCGCACTTCTAAACACAAAATGAAAAACAGATCGAGGCGGGGCAGGTATTCAAAATTAGTGGGGTTGGGTGGTTTTAAAAATAGAAAAGAATAGGCCCCTAACACGACCCGACCCGACCCGTTTCTAGCGTAGAATTAATTGGATTGGAGTTTTATCCTCATCCTAATCTTCTCAAATACACAGACTCAGACAGAGAGTCATTTGGTTTCCCTTTCTTCCAATAGTTCACACTTCGATCTTTCCTCCTAACTTATTATCACCATCCCAGTTCTGTTCACTGCCATCATCATCAAACCTCGATCCAAGGTAATTGAAATTCACTCTCCTCTTTTTTCTATCAATTTATAGGAAATTTCTTCCTTTTTTATGGGTTTAATTTATGAATGCATGTAAGGAATTCAGATGGGAAAAGCAATCGTGGTCGATGATCGGGTGCTCCTTGATTTCTAATGTAACCATAAACCTTTACTTTATGTGTGTGTCTCTCTCTTTTTCACTCACTCTCTTGAAATCAGTCTATCTGTCAAACTCGAAAGGACGAACGACTCGAAGAACTAATCATCTATCTCATCCGTCTGACTCAGATTCATAGTTTTTTTTTAAGTATTATGTTTTAGGGATTTAGGATTGAAAATTAAATTAGGGTTTTCTAGATTTAGGGATTTTGTTGGGTTGGGAATCTTAACCTCTGTTCTGTTCCAATTTCAAATCTTTTGTTCAAATGATTTAGGTGGATGAGGTCGAAATTAGAATTAAGCATCAACTAGTATCAGTTTGGGAATTTAACCAATGTTAAAATGGGATCATGGTATATTTAAGAACTCAAATTTCAATGATTTGGGATTATATTTATATGTTGTTGCGCACAATCTGTGTTTCATTACTCCTAATGTGTAACATATGATGCTGCTACTGTGCACTGCAGTACAGAGGCTATTACCCCATTTAAAAAGAAAAAAAATTGGAAAAAAAATGAGTTAGACCCGTGGACCCTCCCGAAACCGGCCCATTTGAAACAAGTCGAGTAAGGTCCAGTTCCAAACCTAAAAATCTTTGTACACAGCCTAGCCTGCCACATTACAATTTAAAATAGGTAGAGTCCGATTCCTTTAAAATTGGGCTCGGCCCGGTCCGTGCCTACCCCTAACTATGATGTGTCAAGTCAAATGACTACTTTGCATTATCCCAATCATGTGTTCTCATGTGACATGAGTATGAGAACTCCTTGTCGATCGCATTCAATGGGCTTATTCTCTATTGAGCACCTATATATTTGTATTGATGTCAATCACACTAATGACTTAAGACTAGTCACTCTCTTGGAGAGAAGACATAACATGTATCGATCATAACAGATTGTCAATGCCCAATTGGCAATCTTATGATCAGGAACGTTTATGATATGTATACAAAGAGAATGGTCTCATGAATTTAACTTCTATAGATCACATTCTCCTAATTACATATTCCTTAGATCAATGGGGAAGGAATGTAGGGTTTGTCTAGGAAGACTGGGAGGTGTGGGAGTCTGGTTAATGGGAAGAGGATGTTACGTTCTAATAGTATTGCTCTTCACTTGTAAATGAAAGGTCTAGGTTCAATTCTCGTCAAAGGCAAATTTGAACCATATTATTGCTAGCCCATTGTGAGGCTAAGCCCACCCCTACGCTTTAGTGTAGATAATATCATTTGCTTAAAAAAAACTTGTGAAATGTCTGTAAAGTATCACCACATGATTGAGTTTAGAGCACATTTCCAATAAACATAACCAATCATCCCCAACAGTAGACAAGCATGGATGTATAAAGTTACAAATGCCACAATCAATACCATAGAAGCATCAAGGAGGGCTTGAGGGGCGGCGTCTGATGTTACGGTTGAGGCTCCAAATGATGATAAGGTGACGAGTACCTTGATGAAGACTTCGTAAATTTAGTTGATGATTAGGAAAACAACATCTTTAAGAAGGAACAGAAGGAAGCAGCATAGTAAAGATTTGAATGCCATTTTTTTTCCTTCCTTTTCTTTATTTTTTCTTTGGGGTTAGTATGTAAATATGAAAAAGAAAAAACAAACAATTTTTTAACATACAGTTTTGTATTGAGTCCAATGATCCAAGAAAAAATTGGTATTTGAACTATTCCAACCCGTGCCTGCGATCCGACTTGCTCCTACGACCCAATTCGAGATCCAGCCCACTCCTGTGGCTTCCCAAACAATCCACACCGGTCAAGACCGGTTCAACCGGCTAGGAGACTGACGATTGAACCGAGGGTATTTTCACTCTATTTCTCCGTAAATTTAACATATCCCAGCGCAAATCTCGAGCCCGGAATCCATTACACTTCCACTACTCAGGGAGACGTATATCATCCAAGCTCTTCCAACCCAAATGGAGAACAATACTTGATCACTCATATATTTCATGCATTTATACCATCCATTTCTATAGTCTTTGTGATGTTTTTGTATCAAAATTGTGGCATTTTACCTTACCTTGTGTTATTGTGCAGTTAAGTTTGCTTTAAGATTAATTTCAAGAAAAGCAAAGAAAAATAAAAGAATAAGAAAGAGTGCAGAACGACAAGAATAAAACAGAAGGGAGGGCACACGGAATAATAATATAAGAAGCATGGGATGGAAGTGGGACAAAAAGCAGGAGAGGGAGTGAGGAGTGACGGGATAAAAGCAAAGCATGGCAGACAGGGAAATGTGGAGGAACGGCAAAAGAAATAAAAGAAGGAATAAGAAAAGAAAAAGAAGAATAATAAGCAAGGAAGTGGAGTGCACTGCGCATCTGGAGGATAACGCGGACAGCAGGCGCAGTGAAAGAAGAATAAGAAAATAAAGAAGTGGGAACAAATAGCAGTGGATGGCAGAAAGAAATAAAATAACAGAAGGCACTGCAAATAAAAAAAAAGCAGAAATATAAGAGGGATAGACACGGGGATTGACAGAGAGACCAGCAGAAACCGAGGGGGAGAGAGGCGCAGGAAATGGGGGAATAAGAGGCAGGTCAGAGGGCGAAAAAAAAAACAGGAGCAGATACACGCAGAAAAAGGGAGAGAAGGCGCGGGGAGAGAAGAGAGCGCAGAGAGAGGTCAGAAGAAAAGAAACACGGGCAGAGAGAGAGAGGCAAAAAGGAGAGCAGAGAAAAGACTGACAGAAAAAAGAAAAAAATAAGAGGAAGGCAGGTGGAAACAGACGGGCAGAAGACGAGAGGCACGGAAAGAAGAGGAGCACAGAGGCAGAGGGGGAGGACTGCGCAGAAAAACAGAAAAAAGAAAGAAAAAAAATATAACGGGGAGAGAAGAGAGCGCAGAGAGCAGTGAGGGCAGTGAGGGCAGAGACACGTGAAACAGGAGAGAGAGGTCAGAGGAAGAAAGGTCAGAGGAAGAGAGGCAGGTCAGAGGTCAGAGGAACGAGGAACAGAAGGCGCGGGGAGAGAGCAAGGCAGGAAGAAAATTAGAGGCTTCACTCCATTTTTCTTGGTTTTATCTTCTAAAACTCATTTTTAACTTTTGGTTTAATTTGAGAATAATGTGTAACTAATTTTTAGTAGTTAGGGGCTGTTTTGAAGCCCCGAATATGATCGTAAGTTTGTTGTGATATTTTGTTTGAATGACTTTTATGAAAGGATGAAAATTGTTTCACTACTTATGTCATTGATAAATTCTTTATGTGTTTCTATGGATGCATACATAGTGAGCATATTTAGGATTTTAATGTTATGAATATATGTATGTCTGCCCTTGTTGAATGAGGACCTACATATGTTCTAGAGTAGCACTTGTTAACTGTGGTTAACATGTGAACCGATTTCTAGGATAAGTAAGACAACGCCAGTACTTACGAAGTCTTGTGATGACTCAAACTCTTTTTATTCTTAATGATTTCTACTTGTTAAATCTATGAACACGTCATTCTAGATTGCATGCTAGGGACTAAGTTAAGTTGAAAACGTCATTCTCTTAACATACTACGTAAGAAAGAGTAATAGGTTGAGTTATAACAGTGAGCCAACTTGAGCATTTTCATCCGGAAGTAAAAGGGATTTGAATGAAACATAACATACTTGCATGATTATTTGGTGTTGGATAGCATGTCCCCTAACTCATTTTCTTAACTTGTGAATTAAAATCTATTGGTATTATTTAAAATCGATTTCTGTCCTGTTTTGTCCGATTTAATTTAAATAGCTAATCAACTTCAAAAATCCCAAAAATTTGTATGAGCATAGCTTGGTGTGTCTAGTTTATTTGTATAAAATTTCGTTGCATTTGGATAAGTGTAAGTTAGTCTAATAATTATTGTTCGGTGGCTGGTCAGTGGAGACAGCCACCCTGTTTTTGTGACATTTTAAGTATTTGGATAAAACAATCTTCTGCGGGAAAGACCCTTATTTTCATATGCTACAATTGACAAATCTTAGTGTTAATAAGGAAAATTAATAGGATTATTGTGTGCTACTTTGTGGTGTGCGTTATAATCACTACCAAATTTTTGGCGCCGTGTCGCCGGGGATTGTTATTTCTGATTGCTTATATTTTATTTTTATTATTTTTATTTTTTATTTATTTTTATTATTTTCTATTTCTTGTCTATTTAGTGTTTTTGGTTTTGTTTTTATTTCAGGTACTCTTTGTAGTACATGCATACTCGAAAGTTTAAGAGCATTGATCTTGCTTCCTACGATCCAGAGATTGAACGAACATTTCGAAAGCTTCAGAGAAAAATCAAGCAAAAGTGTGCATCGGTGTCTTTACCACCATCTTCTCCACCACATTTAAATTTGGAAGAGGAGGAGGAACCACAAGAAGACATGGCTGATAACCGTACATTGAGGGAGTTGGCAATGCCAAATACGGATCAACAACCATTATGCATCACATATCTAAATGCAGCAGGAGGATTTGAGCTTAAGTCCGGCATGATTCACTACTTGCCTAAGTTCCATGGCTTCTCAACAGAGGATGCTAACAAGCATCTCATGGAGTTTCACGTGGTATGCTCAGGAATGAGACCAGCAAATGTAGATGAGGAGCAAGTCAAGTTGAGGGCATTCCCATTTACATTAGAAGCCAAGGCAAAGGAGTGGCTTTACAATTTACCTCCGGGATCAATGAACACCTGGAACCAGGTGAAGCAAGCATTCTTGGAGCAATATTTTCCGGCCACCAAAGCTGCAAGCATAAGGAAAGACATATGTGCAATCCGACAACAACATGGAGAGCCCTTTGGAGATTACTATGAGCGATTCACACATTTGGTTGCATCTTGTCCTAATCATCAAATTTCAGAGCATCTTTTAATACAGTATTTTTATGAAGGATTATGTGGTACTGATCGTATAATGCTTGATGCAGCAAGTGGATGAGCATTCATGGACAAGACACCAATAAATGCTAAGGCATTATTAAAGAACATTGCTGGCAACACACGACAATTTGGAGGGAGAGATGAGCTACCTTTTAAGAAAGTTAACGAGGTAAGTGCTAATTCTAGTATTGAATTACAATTAGCTAACTTGACTAATCTTGTGCAACAGGTTATTGTGGCTCCAAAACAAGTGTGTGGTGTATGTTCAAAGATGGGACATGCCACGGACATGTGCCCTTCGTTGATGGATTAAGGTGGTCTTGAGCAAGCTAATGCATTAGGAGGATTTCAAGGGCAACAAAGGCAAACGTATGATCCATATTCCAACAACTATAATGCAGGATGGCGCGATCATCCACACTTAAAGTGGAACAATCAAGACAACGGACAACAATCTGTTCCTAACAACTATAACCGTCCACCTGGCTTCTCTCAAGCAAGACCGCAGGCACCATTTCAGCCTCAACAACAACAAGCTCCAAGTAAGTCTCTTGAGGATTTAATTGCTTCTTTAGCAAACTCTACTCAATCTCATCAACAGAAAACATACAAAGCAATTGAAAACCTTGAGCGCCAAATGAGTCAGTTAGCAAATTTGATGGGGCAACAACACCAACCAGGAAGGTTGCCTAGCCAAACCGTGGTGAATCCAAATGCGGAGCAGATGAATGTTGTGACTTTAAGGAATGGAAAAAAGGTTTTTGAGCAAGATGAGGCTTCAACAGAAACTGAAAAGTCTCATAAAGATACAGAATTGAACAAAAAAGATTCTGATAAGGTAAGTAAAGAAGTTCAAAATTCATTTAACTCATGTGTCCCTATTCCTTTTCCTCGTAGGTTTATGAAGTCTAAGAAAGAGCAAACTGATAAGGAAATCTTGGATACTTTCAGGAAAGCCCAAGTGAACTTACCTCTTTTAGATGCCATAAAACAAGTGCCCAAGTATGCAAAGTTCCTTAAAGAGCTTTGTACGAACAAGAGGAGATTCAATGATAAAAAAACTGTGGCATTAAGCGAGGAAGTATCAGCTGTTTTGCAGAGAAAGCTGCCACCGAAGTTGGAAGATGCCAGTAGCTTTACCATTCCATGTGTAATTGGAGGCAAAGAGTTTGGGAGAGCATTGTGTGATTTGGGGGCATCCATCAATCTGATGCCATATTCAGTGTATGAGTCATTGAACCTTGGAGATTTGAAGGAAACAAAGGTAGTAATCCAGTTGGCAGATCGTTCAAATAGATATCCCAAAGGCCTATTGGAGGATGTACTTGTGTAAGTAAATGAACTCATTTTTCCCGCTGACTTTTTTGTTCTTAAGATGGAACATGATCCTATGCCTACTGCACTTCCTCTTATATTGGGAAGACCATTCCTTAGAACAGCACGGACGAAGATTGATGTCTACGATGGTACCTTAACCATGGAAATTGAGGGGGAAATCGTCAAGTTCAGAATCTTCAATGCTATGAGGTATCCTAGTGAATTAGAATCTTGTTTGTCTATTGATGTGTTTGACTATTTTGTGCAGGATTGTTTTAATGAAGGTGTGGGACAAGATAATTTAGAGAAGGCATTAGTGCATAGCATTACACATGGAAATTTTAATTATTCATAGCACATTGAAGAAGAATTAATCCAAACAGTGGCCTCTCTTGAGTCTCTTTCACCAATTCGTGGTAAGTGTTCTTCCTATTTTATTTCTCTTCCTACTTCTAACGAAAAAACTCTTCCTTCTGTGATTCAGGCACCCAAATTGGAGCTTAAACCAATTCCTGAACATTTGAAGTATGCATTTTTGGGAGAGGATGAAACATTACCCGTCATCATATCGTCACAACTTTCAATAGAAGAAGGGGAGAAACTGATCCGGGTACTGAAGGATCACAAAACTGCCATAGCTTGGAGCATTGTAGATATCAAAGGTATAAATCCAGCTACATGCATGCATAGGATTCTGTTGGAGGAAGGTGCAAAACCAACTAGGGAAGCTCAACGCCGTTTAAACCCACTCATGATGGAAGTCGTAAAAAAAGAGGTTATCAAACTTCTTGATGTTGGCATCATATATCCTATTTCGGATAGCAAGTGGGTAAGCCCTATTCAAGTGGTCCCTAAACGATCTGGAGTCACAGTTGTTAAGAATGAAGCTAATGAGCTAATGCCTACACGTGTGCAAAATAGTTGGAGAGTCTGTACAGACTATCGAAAGATAAATAGCACCACACGCAAGAATCACTTTCCAGTCCCATTCATTGATCAAATGTTAGAAAGGCTAGCTGGTCATTCTCATTATTGTTTTCTTGATGGCTATTCTGGGTATAATCAAATTGCAGTTGCTCCAGAGGATCAAGAAAAGACAACTTTCACATGTCCATTTGGCACATTTGCATACCGGAGGATGCCGTTTGGACTGTGCAACGTCCCTGCCACATTTCAGAGGTGTATGGTAAGTATCTTTTCTGATATGATTGAGAAAATAATTGAAGTGTTCATGGATGATTTTTCAGTTTATGGTGATTCTTTTGATACATGTCTACATAATCTGTCCCTAGTTTTAAAACGTTGTGAAGAAACTAATCTAGTGTTAAATTGGGAAAAATGCCATTTCATGGTTTCACATGGATTAGTTCTAGGGCATATCATATCTGAAAAGGGAATTGAAGTTGATAAATCTAAAGTAGAACTTGTTAGTTCTTTACCCATCCCTACTACTGTCAGGGAGGTTCGTTCTTTTCTTGGACATGGAGGTTTCTACCGTAGGTTTATGAAGGACTTCTCAATGATTTCTAGACCCTTGTGTCGTTTACTTCAAAAGGATGTAACATTTGATATGAATGAAGAGTGTGTGGTAGCATTCAATAAGCTTAAGGAGTTGTTATCCACGGCTCCTGTAATCATGCCACCAGATTGGAGTTTACCTTTTGAGTTAATGTGCGATGCTTCAGACTATGCTGTTGGTGCAGTTCTAGGGCAGCGTGTCAACAAAGTGCCACATGTCATCTATTATGCATCTCGAACACTCAATGATGCACAGTTGAATTATTCAACAACAAAGAATGAGCTTCTAGCTGTTGTATTTGCTTTAGAAAAATTTAGATCTTATCTGATTAGGACTAAAGTTATTGTGTTTTCTGACCATGCAGCTTTGAAGTATGTACTCACAAAAAAAGATGCAAAACCACGACTCATTCGATGGATACTTCTGCTTCAAGAGTTTGACTTGGAGATCAAGGATAAGAAAGGGAGTGAGAATGTTGTAGCAGATCATCTTAGCCGACTTGTGCATTCAAACACAGAGGAAGATCTCATCCCTTTAAGTGAAAGTTTTCCAGATGAGCAACTGTTTTCATTAAAGATTACTAACCCTTGGTATGCAGATATTATCAATTATAAGGTCATCAAAAAGATTCTGGATGATTTTACACGTGCTCAGAAAGATAAGCTTGTCAAAACCGCTAAATACTACGAGTGGGATGATCCTTATTTGTGGAAATATTGCACTGATCAATTGATTAGAAGGTGTGTCCCCGAATCTGAGTTTAAATCTATTCTAACTTTTTATCATTCTTATGCATGTGGTGGCCATTTTGGAGCAAAGAGGACATCCCTGAAGGTGTTAGAAAGTGGTTTTTATTGGCCTAGTTTGTTTAAGGATGCGTACGAGTTTTGTGCAACATGTGATCGTTGTCAACGAACAGGTAACTTGGGCCCAAGAAATCAAATGCCACAAACCCCTATTTTGGTTGTTGAGATCTTTGATGTGTGGGGCATTGATTTCATGGGACCTTTTCCATCTTCAAATGGTTTTCTTTACATTTTATTGGCTGTGGATTATGTTTCTAAATGAGTGGAAGCAAAAGCCACCAAAACTAATGATTCAAAAGTTGTTTTAAATTTTATTAAGAGTAACATCTTTGCAAGATTTGGAATACCTAGAGTAATCATTAGCGATGGAGGGAGTCATTTTTGCAATCAAACATTTGAAGCGTTGCTTAGGAAGTACAATGTCACACATAAGGTGTCTACACCTTATCATCCACAAACTAGCGGTCAAGCAGAAGTATCAAATCGTGAGGTGAAGCAAATTTTGGAGAAAATTGTGAGTCCTAGTAGGAAGGATTGGAGCATGCGCTTGAACGATGCATTGTGGGCTTATATGACTGCCTATAAGACTCCTATTGGAATGTCCCCATTTCGGTTAATTTATGGGAAACCATGCCGTCTTCCAGTGGAGTTAGAGCACAAAGCCTACAACATGGACATGAGTGTTGCCGGAAAGCAAAGGAAGCTTCAATTAAATGAGTTAGACGAAATCCGGAATGATGCATACGAGTCTAGTCGAATATACAAGGAGAAATCAAAGGCATTTCATGACAAGATGATCTTAAGGAAGAGCTTTGTCATTGGACAGAAAGTTCTTCTATTTAATTCTCGCCTTCGGTTATTTCCAGGTAAGCTTCGTTCTCGATGGGTTGGTCCATTTGTTATAACAAATATTTTTCCTCATGGTGCAGTGGAAATCCAAAGTGCAAAGACCGGATACGTGTTCAAAGTGAATGGGCATAGACTCAAGCCATATTACGAGTCTTTTGCGGAGCATGATGTGGAGGTTGTACCTCTCCGAGAACCAGTTCCCTTTGGATGATGACTGGAGGCATCGTCTGGCTGCGGACGTAAAAGCAAGCGCTTATTGGGAGGCAACCCAATATTTCTATTCATTGCCTTTTTCTGTCATTTTCAATTTTCTTGCGTGCTAAACTGAATTATTTCTTTTCTTTGTATTTAGGTTATGTCCACCCTTGGAGATGATTGCAGAATTAAAGTTTATGTCCGGCTGCAAGACGTTAAAGAAAGCGGGAGGCAACCCAAGCTTTCTATCTTTCATCTTTATTTTGAATAATTTTAAATGTTCTTATTCTGTTTTTCTCTTGTTTTCTGGTTTGTGTGTTTAAGTCTTACTTTTGTTCCTTTATGCAAGTAATGATTTTGCAATCTCTACCACAACTTCTTGCAAAGTATTTTACATTCATGAAAACGAAAGGAACATTAAGCAGATAAATACAAGAGGGAGCCTTCACATAGGCTGCTTAGGAGTAGTCGGCGAAGCTTCAGTAGTCGGCGGAGCTTCAGCAGTCGGCGGGGCCATAGAAGGAGGAGGCAACAGAGGTTGATCATTTGGAGCTTCACTACGCGGTACAGCCCCAGAAGACGAAGGCAAATGTTGTTGGAACAAACCCACAAACCTCCAATGATCAAGCAAAATCTGACCATCAGATTCCTGTATCTGGTCAATTTTCCTCTTCATGTTTGTGGCATAGTTGTGTGCAAGCTTGTGCAACTGTTTATTCTCATGCTTGAGCCCTCTAATTTCCTGCTTGAGACTCATCACTTCAGCCGCCAACGATTCAACTTGACGGGTTCGAGCAAATAGGCGTTGGGCCATGTTGGACACGGAACCTGCACACTGCACACTAAGAGCCAGAGACTCCTTGACAGCCAATTCATCAGACCGCCTTGAAAGCAGTCTGTTATCTTTAGGAGTGACAAGGTTCCGGGCCACCACCGCAGCTGTCATATCATTCTTCATCACCGAATCCCCAACGGTAAGGGGACCAGTAGGGGATATGAAAGATGGGCGCCATATGTTGTCTGGTGAAGGCGGAGCTGCCTCTTCACCAAGGTTCAAGTCAAAACTACGGTCGGAAGGGCCAGACATTTTTCAGAGGTGTTAAAGAAAGAAGAGGTCGGACAAGTCAAGATTGTAGAAATGCAAAGAGAGAGTTTTTACAGGCAGAAATTCAAGTGTGCTTTGAACGTCCTGCATACCTCTATAAAAACCAGCACGCGATGGGATTTCAGAGATCGAAGAGGCGAGCTCAGAAATCGAAGAGGCAAACTAAAAAAATCAAAGAGGCGCTAGCTTTCTCAAAAGTTGGGCTTGCTCGGAAACCACAGCCAATCTTCTTTTCCAGATTTGTCCGCACTCGTCACATGCAACCTCTGCACTCGACGGAGCTCAGATTTTGATGAGGCAATTCCAGATATCGGAGAGGCATCTGCTTTTCCAGACGTGTCAACATCTGTCACATGCAGAGTCTGCTTTGCGGAAATTACGGGCCATCTGTCGATGATCTCTGGTAAAGTGGAAAACACATGAAGTTTACTGTTCCATCATCTAATGGTTGCCGACAAGAGTAAAAGAACAGTATCGGTCATTATTTCTTATAAATGTCGACCTTCACCCTCCATGGCAAGGCAGACATACATAACCTTCCTTCATCTCCGAAAATGCCTTTCCAACACACCCTCTCGAGTCGCTCAGTGTTCCTTATTCCTTGGGGTACCTCTGCAAACAACCCATCCAAAGCAAAAGTATTTCATATCATAAAGGTTGAAAGCAAGAGTATCTCATATCATACTTTCTCCCTGTCCTTCTCCTTGTCTTTGTTTTACAACAAGGAGAAAGAGAGCAATCAGCCAGCACTTGGTATCAATCTTCCAATCTGGAGCCAACTGCCTGGAACCCCTTCCTGATTGCTTACCTAGCCTTGCTCTCGAGTACTCATCTTCATCATCTTATGCTTCCGCTTCGTCTACCACATCTACCTGGGGAACAAGTAAGGGAAGTGAAAATGATACCTCGAAGCATGTGGAGACAATTTGCCAATTCATCCTCAGCTAGGGACAAGGAGAAAGAAAGCAAGAGGTGGGCACTTGGCAAGATTGAAGAAAGAATCAGACCAACACAGCTACCTTGTGCCAGCCCGCGGTGCAGAAGAAACAAGCAGAGAAGAAACAGACTCACACTGCTGCCCTCCTCGCCTACCCAAATTGGTGTGTTCTTTCCTTTTCTTTATGTGTCTTTATTTCATTTTATATTTCTTTCCTTCCATTTTTATGTCTTATTGTTCAAAAATTCCTTTCACTATCATTGGGGACAATGCTATAATTAAGTTTGGGGGTGGAAATATATTTCGTTAGTTTATTTTTCTATAAAAAAATAAAATAAAAAAAAAAGTTTTTGCATTTTTATTGTTGTTTGTAGCTACTTCTCAATTCAATGATGAGATTTGATTTTAATTTCCTTCTTACTTTGAAGAAGTCTAAAGTTCTTTTCGTTGTCTTTGTGTTAACTGTGATTTCCAGAAATCAACTTGAAATATAAATGTGCCTAGTCTTGTCAATGTGAAACTTGAGAGCATGATTTAGCGTTTCATATGAGAATCATGTGAGATTATGTAAACCTTGTGAGTTTTTGAGCCTATACATGATTGAACCATTATGCATCAATCTCATTCCTTCTTGTGTGTATGATCTCACTGTACATGTATCTCTAGAACTTGCTTTATACTACTTGATTCATTAATCAATTCATGTAATAACTTGGAAGTGATATAGGCCATCTTCGGATCGTTTGAGCCTTTCATGCCTACCTTATATACTATGTTTATCCGTAGTAGCCCATTGAGCCTTTAACTAAGCCATTTCTTTGTTAGCCGCATCTCCTCCAATATTGGAGTTGAGCCCATACACAAAAATCGATTCATTATTGTTTTGAGAAAGTATTACATGGGTTGTGCTTTTGGGGGTTTCATTTATGTAGAAAGATGGATGGAGCATGTGTATTACAATGAAATGAGAATTTGATGGGTGATGTAGCTTTTGGAAAATTGTTCCAAAAAAAAAAAAAACGAAATATAAGAAAATTGGAGAAATGGAGAAATGTTGATTAGTTGAAAATGTATCGGTAGAGTATAAATTTCCTTTTGAAGTTAAATTTGGGGAGTAACAGGTGCTCGAAGTTTTATTATTTTGCTTTCAATTTGAGGTAGTGTGATATTGAGGTGTTGGAAAACTACTAAAGTGTACTTTCTCAAAATTTTTGATTTCCATATCCTTTCTTTCATTAGCCTATCACCTTTAGCCCCATTACAACCGTAATAAAGTCCTATTGATCCAAGGTATTACTTAAATATTGATAAGCGAGTTAGGTGGACAAGCAAGCATATGGCGGCATGTACAATAAGATCACTTGAGTGAAACACATTAACCAAAACTTATGAGTGAATGAGCGTATGTCTTGTGAGAAACTCACATGTTTGCATATGATGATTTAAAGGAGCTTGGAATTGCATTGACATGACTAGCTCACACATGGCTTTTCAACGTTTTGTTTGAAGGAAATTTGGTTAATTATTGGATGATGTGTTGAGCTATTGATTAGTTCTTGGTTGTTTATTTCATGATTAGCACTTATCTCTGAAATCGAAATTGAGAAGTTGGCTACTAATTTGTTGAGTCTAGTCTTAGTTGAGTGGTTTTGTTTTGTGTTTTGTTTTGCTAGAGGACTAGCAAAAATGTAAGTTTGGGGGTATTTGATCACTCATATATTTCATGCATTTATACCATCAATTTCTATAGTCTTTGTGATGTTTTTGTGTTAAAATTGTGGCATTTTACCTTACCTTGTGTTATTGTGCAGTTAAGTTTGCTTTAAGATTAATTTCAAGAAAAGCAAAGAAAAATAGAAGAATAAGAAAGAGTGCAGCACGGCAAGAATAAAACAGAAGGGAGGGCACACGGAATAATAATATAAGAAGCATGGGATGGAAGTGGGACAAAAAGCAGGAGAGGGAGTGAGGAGTGACGGGATAAAAGCAAAGCATGGCAGACAGAGAAATGTGGAGGAACGGCAAAAGAAATAAAAGAAGGAATAAGAAAAGAAAAAGAAGAATAATAAGCAAGGAAGTTGAGTGCACTGCGCATCTGGAGGATAACGCAGACAGCAGGCGCAGAGAAAGAAGAATAAGAAAATAAAGAAGTGGGAACAAATAGCAGTGGATGGCAGAAAAAATTAAAATAAGAGAAGGCACTGCAAATAAAAAAAAGAGAGAAGCAGAAATATAAGAGGGATAGACACGGGGACTGACAGAGAGACCAGCAGAAACCGAGGGGGAGAGAGGCGCAGGAAATGGGGGAATAAGAGGCAGGTCAGAGGGCGAAAAAAAACAGGAGCAGATACACGCAGAAAAAGGGAGAGAAGGCGCGGGGAGAGAAGAGAGCGCAGAGAGAGGTCAGAAGAAAAGAAACACGGGCAGAGAGAGAGAGGCAAAAAGGAGAGCAGAGAGAAGACTGACAGAAAAAAGAAAAAAATAAGAGGAAGGCAGGTGGAAACAGACGGGCAGAAGATGAGAGGCACAGAAAGAAGAGGAGCACAGAGGCAGAGGGGGAGGACTGCGCAGAAAAACAGAAAAAAGAAAGAAAAAAAATATAGCGGGGAGAGAAGAGAGCGCAGAGAGCAGTGAGGGCAGTGAGGGCAGAGACACATGAAACAGGAGAGAGAGGTCAGAGGAAGAGAGGCAGGTCAGAGGTCAGAGGAACGAGGAACAGAAGGCGCGGGGAGAGAGCAAGGCAGGAAGAAAATTAGAGGCTTCACTCCATTTTTCTTGGTTTTATCTTCTAAAACTCATTTTTAACTTTTGGTTTAATTTGAGAATAATGTGTAACTAATTTTTAGTAGTTAGGGGCTGTTTTGAAGCCCCGAATATGATCGTAAGTTTGTTGTGATATTTTGTTTGAATGACTTTTATGAAATGATGAAAATTGTTTCACTACTTATGTCATTGATAAATTCTTTATGTGTTTCTATGGATGCATACATAGTGAGCATATCTAGGATTTTAATGCTATGAATATATGTATGCCTGCCCTTGTTGAATGAGGACCTACATATGTTCTAAAGTAGCACTTGTTAACTGTGGTTAACATGTGAACCGATTTCTAGGATAAGTAAGACAACGCCAGTACTTACGATGTCTTGTGATGACTCAAACTCTTTTTATTCTTAATGATTTCTACTTGTTAAATCTATGAACACGCCATTCTAGATTGCATGCTAGGGACTAAGTTAAGTTGAAAACGTCATTCTCTTAACATACTACGTAAGAAAGAGTAATAGGTTGAGTTCTAACAGTGAGCCAACTTGAGCATCTTCATCCGGAAATAAAAGGGATTTGAATGAAACATAACATACTTGCATGATTATTTGGTGGTGGATAGCATTTCCCATAACTCATTTTCTTAACTTGTGAATTAAAATCTATTGGTATTATTTAAAATCGATTTCTATCCTGTTTTGTCCGATTTAATTTAAATAACTAATCAACTCCAAAAATCCCAAAAATTTGTGTGAGCATAGCTTGGTGTGTCTAGTTTATTTGTATAAAATTTCGTTGCATTTCGATAAGTGTAAGTTAGTCTAATAATTATTGTTCGGTGGTTGGTCAGTGGAGACAGCCACCCTGTTTTTGTGACATTTGAAGTATTTGGATAAAACAATCTTCTGCGGGAAAGACCCTTATTTTCATATGCTACAATTGACAAATCTTAGTGTTAATAAGGAAAATTAATAGGATTATTGTGTGCTACTTTGTGGTGTGCGTTATAATCACTACCAATACTTATCTCGACAAATCATAGATTTGACAAGCGCCCTCGCACAGCAGACCACCTTGGTGAATCAGCTCTTGCAACTTACCGAAATGCAACATGCCCCTAACGAGGTGTCCAGAAGTAGGACAAGGGCAGCGATAAACCTCTGCAATAATGTCCTGGCAAGCAACCCCTCGACCGGCCACGAACCGAGCTTTCTGGTCGTATACAATCCTGACTTGGTCCCTAAAATAGCGTGTACTTTCGTCTTAGCGCGTGGAGAAGCATGCATTCTTGGCTAGGCTCATAGACGAGCATACACTCACGATTAGGACCACACACCGATAATCAACATAAGAAACCTTCCAGGAAAAATGTTCATTCGCGGCTAGGCCTGCAAGGAGCATATTCCACCTCGCATTATAGTAGGCAACGTGACGGACGGAGAGAAACAGTCACTCAATCAGGCTCAAGTTCAACTGGCAACCTACGAGGAATTCACTAGCGTGCTAAGAATATACCACATGCATCATAGCCAAGAGCTCCGCTACCCCCAACAAAGGTAAATTCATGAAGAAGCAGATAGGTTCCTAACCGAGCGATGGTGTAATTTCCAACGTAACGAGGTCATTAACAACGCACTACGATGAGACATGACCAACATAAACAGGTCACCTTTTATGGACGAAATCGAGCAGGCAGAGCCTTCACGTAAGTTCAGCATGCTATATGTCACATTCTTCAAAGGGGATGGAAACCCAAAGAGATACCTAAAGCACTACCAAAGTGCAGTGATCCTCTACCAAAACAACTACGCTCTCATGTGCAAGATATTTACCATCACTCTACAAGGCTAGATGCAAGATTGGTTACACACCCTGCTGCCACAATCCATCTGAAGTTTCAACGAACTTTCTTTAGCTTTCACCAAAGAATATTCATCCTATCGCTCAACCAAAAAGAAGTCTATTAACCCAATAGAAGTCACTGAAGTGTAGAAATACAACTTTACCTGAATCGATGACGGGTCAAGAGACGTCAAGCACATTTTTTTTTACCTAAAGTAGCAGCCAGACCACATCAACAACTTGGTGGAAACTTTTGACATCCTTAGAAAGTACAAGATGAAGCTCAATCCTGCCAAATGCACATTCAGAGTATTTTCGAGCAGATTCTTAGGGTACCTAGTCAACGAGGAATCAAAACACATCCCAAGCAGATCTGAGCAATCATAGAGATAAAGTCTCTAACTTCCTTGAAGGAGATCCAAAGCTTGATCGTATAAATAGCTGCGCTCAACTACTTTTTCTCGAGGTCCATCGGTCAACGCAAGCTTTTTTTTCTTCAAAACAATCAAGAAGGCACAATGAGACAAATGGGATGATGAATGTGAAAGAGCTTTCCAAGACCTGAAGAAATGTCTTACATCACCTCCCTTACTATCTAAACCGGAAGCAATAGAGGACTTACACATCTACTTAGCCGTCTCGAAAGTAGCATTGAGCTCTGCCTACATACAAGAAGAGTTAGGGGCCTGACTACCTATATTTCATAGTTCAAAACCTCTCATCAATGAGGAAACCAACTACCTGAAATTCAAAAGCTAACTTTGGCAACAATTGTTGCAACCCGAAAGCTCTAGTTATACCTTCAGACCCACGCAGTCATTCTCATGGCGCACTATTCCGCCTAATCCAAACGCGCGATGATAAAGGCGCAAACATTTTTGTTGCAAAGTTTTCTGACAAATGCAACAACTCAACCCAAAAGAGGTGCTAAGGGCAGACGAACATTAAAAGGATACACTCAGAAGCAAGTTATGTCCTCGTCGTCCCAAAAGATTTTACATATAAGCAACATGTACAAATAGTTGAGTACCACCCCCTGCTGCAAGTCACACGGCCCCAGCCGACCCTTGCTCCATAATTCAGCTCTAGAGTGGCCCAATACCAGCAGTTGAACATCTCCTGATGCGTGTAACATGGCCCCAGCCCCACGACTCCCTACCGCGCCTTCACGCCTAGCCTAGGCGATGCAACAAATTGACCCAACAACGTCCCGGAGGCAACTGAGCACCCCCTAGTCACACATGCTTCACCCAATGGAGACTTCTGGTTTGCATGTTGACGGCACATCCAACTACAAGAGCTCAAGAGCAAGCGTGGTCCTTGTCACCCCAGATGGTTCGATACTCAAACAAGCAATCACCCTAGGCTTCAAAGCATCCAACAATAAAGCAGAGTATGAAGCCCTACTAGTAGGCCTCTGAATGGCAAAAGATTTAGTGATAAAAAGGTTTTCAATTCATTATAATTCTCAGTTAATCACCAGCCAAACTACTAGGGAGTACACGGTAAAACATCCGAAGATGGCGCAATACCTAGAGAAGGTATGATAGCAACTAGAGGAGTTTCAAACTTACACCCTCACTTAAGTTCTGTGGGTAAACAACACCTACACAAACGTGATAGCCGGCCTAGGCTCTGCCCTCAACCACCAACTCAAACGCTTAATTCTTGTGGAGTATCTAAACAAACCAAGCATTGAACCAGAGCCAGCAGTCGAGGTGTCACATGTTAGTACAACTCCAAACTGGCAAGATTCCATTATAGACTACCTGGTCAATGGTACACTCTCATGGAAAGATTATAGTCTAGAAAGCTCCAAACAAAGGCAACACGCTACTACATATGGAACGACATTCTCGTCTAAAGATATTACACTGGACCACATCTCCACTGCTTAGCGTCTCCCAACGACCTAAAAGTTTTAAGCTTAATCCACGAATGAGTTTATGGAAATCATTCTAAGCATAGAAGGTTTTTCACTCATGCTACTATTGGCCTACTATGCATCAAGATGCTAAGGAAATTAGTACAAAAGTGCAACCGTTGCCAACACTACAAGCCGGTACCAGCACTGCCTGCTAGCAAACAACACCCGCAAATAAGTCATTAGTTGTTCATGCAGTAGGCAATCAACTTGGTACGGCCAATGCCACCCGCTACTAGGGGTAGAGGAATGATGATCATGGAAATTGACTACTTCATCATTTGCCCATAACAACCACAACTCAGACGGACATAAAATGCTTCATATGGAGGAATATCATTTGCCGATTTGGCATTCCTCAATCAATGGTCATAGACAACTGCTCGTAATTCGTAGGCAAACATTTGGCAAAGTTCTTCCAGAAATATGGTATTAAGTAGCACATGTCCATGCCGAGGCAAGAGCCCAATCGAAGCATCTAACAAGACGATTCTCGATTTCCTCAAGAAATCCCTTTCCGACAAGAAGGGAAAATGGCCAGAAGAACTTCCTGGATGTCTATGGGCGCATCGAACAACCGAACGACGAGCAACTAGTGAGACTCATTTCTCTTTGGCATTTGGTTCAAAAGCAATCATTTCTCCCAATGTCATCATGCCAAGTATCAGCACTCTACTGCCAAGCATCGAGTATAACAAAAAGGAGATGGCCATAAACTTATATCTAGCATAGGAGAAATGCAAGAAGGTCATCACCCGTATCGTAGTCTACCAGCAGCAGCTCATCTCTAGCTGCAACAAAAGGGCAAAGATCTGACAATTCCAGCCCTAAGACAAGCTTTCATCACTACCATAAAGAAGGCTCTAAAAAGATGGATCCCATATGGAAAGGTCTATACAAGATTAACAGAATAGGCGGTAGTGGTAGTTACACCCTCGCCACCATGAATGACAAAGAGATCGAAAAAGCAGTGAAACGCCTACAATCTTAGGAAGTACCATGTATGACCTCCAGCTACATCAAAACCCGAAGACTCAAGCAGCTCGATGGGCACCACCTCGCAAGCCGAAGACTATCCAATTGTTATGCAGTTCTTACATTACAGCTAAGTTTTCGTTCATTTCACTATTTTTCAATGAGGAATTCTAAAGTAATCTAGAACTTGGCTTGATTGCATGCTTACAACAACTGATCACTCATGCACTTCAAAAGAAGACAACGCCCTTTTTAGGAACTTATCGTAAGAATTGCGCTCCTCTAGGGACCAACCATGCTTTCCAGTATGAGAGGGTAAACTGATTCACCAACACCTATCTAAGTTTGCTCTCCAATACAATAGGATAAACTAATTGCTCTCTAGTGCAAAAGGGTAAACCAATTCCTCGACACCCACAAGGGTTTGCTATCCAATGCGGGAGGATAAAATTTACACTTCAAATATCCAAACGTGGATAAGTCAGGCTACCCTGGTATAACTAGGTGTACGATGGCTTGCATCAGGATTCCTAAAAGTAGCCACAATGGTCTTTTTCAAGACTTGGCTAATTAATGAATTTTGGGTCTCTTGGCTTAATCTGTGGGGAATCAGACCTCTGAGACGGATGAGGCACATTACGCAGTATGCCTTATGGACAGCTGCCCTAAAATACTAAAGCTGTTACCGAGTGCACTAAGGTAGCCTACGATTTTCAAAAGACTGCTTACGGCTTGCCCTTCAAGTAGTAAGTCTCGCTAAACTTATACAACCGCACATTTTTGTGAAAGGTTAAACAAGTTAGCGTGCATATACAGAGCTTTATCCACTGCTGACATGCTACCCAAGTGCGAAATGATCGTTTAGATCTACACTAATTCCTAAAGTGTTATGATACTTGCTACACAACCCACATAATTGGTTACATAAAAAGCAAGGAGTTCTCTCGGACCTTTGCTTACGAAATTCCATACAACCACGTACTTTTGATACAAAAGGTTAACGAATTTCATAACCCAAAAATCTTTAGTATGCTGTAATGCAGGCCACATAGCTCAAAGGATTGAAGAAAGCCAAGGTTAATAGCCAAGTGGTCAAGCAGGCTGGTCTGCTTTTGTATGTAAGGTGTCCGGCTGCTGACCCTATGGCTAACAACTTTGCAAAAGTTATGCACCAACACATACGGCTGCATAGGCTATACAAGTCTGTTTACTTATAGAAAAGCAACACGCATGTCGTTGGCCTAAAGGTCAAAGGTTGGGCATAAACAAAAGAAGCGAGGTGAAGAAAAGCGAAGGAAGCAAGTTTATTAAATTTTCTAGCAAAATTGATAAACAAATAGCAAAGGTCAAAGAAGTTCAAGCAAAGCAAAAAACAACAAAGAAAATAATGAAAATCCTAAAGGCTACTCTTCAGCAACTTGGACATCCCATAACTACTCAATCGCCACACCTTCAGCAAACGCGATGCTCTCAGCAGCGGCATCATCCAGCACTTCACTCCCGGCTGCCTTAGCCTGGACACCAATTTCTTTGACTACTTCACCAATAGAAGCCTCGAAAGTAAATGCAAGCAAGTCTTCTAGAGAAATAAAGAAGGTCTCGAAGTCTTTTCCAGCAAACTCAAAGTCGGACAGCCTAACGAATAGATGATCTAATAACCTAGCTTATAGAAATCAGTTTGACTCTGAACAAGTGAAGTCTCGAGCCCAGCCTTGTTACCTTTCAACTACTCGTTCTCTTCGAGTAGACCAACGCGAACGCGTTACAACTCATCCACTTCTTTTTTCAAACTTCCGTTGATCTTCAATGCGCCTTGGAGTTCCAACACTTGAGGTTTAAGCCTATCAACGATCTTCTTGGAGTGGATCAGTTGATTATAAGCAGCAATCAACTCTTCATCTTTTGCATAAGCACCATAACAAAACTCAGAAATGACGTGCTCCAGATATTGAATTTGAGGTATGTAACATCCAATCTCCTTCCTTGCACTTTCATACTTAACTCGGATTGTGTCAAGCCTAGTCTTCAAATCAAATATCTTTTGGCGAGCAGTCTCAAGCTGCAGAGAAGTGGGGGCAGAGATATTAGACCCCTTCAAATAGACAAGCTCAAATTCCAACCTCTTGATCTTCTCAGACAAGGAGTAAGCTTCAGTTGCCATAACATTTGCCACTTCCTTAGCAGCCTTGGTATCCTCTTGGTCAATGAGCATAAACTCGGCTGCCAAAATAGTCATTTTCTACATCATAGCAAGCAGAGCAGCCCTCCTATATTCGGTTGTATGCTTTGCAAAGAAACTTAGGCAGACAACCCCTTTAACGCCATCAACAAGCTTGGCACACGCTTCTATGTCTTCAAGCAGATCTGGTTTCAAGAGAGCACAGATCTTAGCAGCCTCCCCAGAAACAGGCTTAGTAGATTTATCGCAACTGCTCACGCGAGCAGTCACCTCATTCTCAGCAGGAAATCAGTCTCAACAGCAAGATGAGTAGGTCTTAGCGCCATTTTTGCAACAGAGTCCATCTTATCATTCTTCATAGGAACAAGCATCTCTAAAGGTGAACTAGATTTAGCTCCCAACAAACATCTTGACACTAATTTCGGCACTAAGGGCATGAAGAAACCTCTACACTGAACAATCATATAAACAATCGAACTAGTTACCTTTGGCATAGCAAGCGTCACTAATTCAGATCTAGCAATCTCAGCTTTCTTCCCTTTGGAAAAAAGTCAAGTCAATCATAAGCCTAGCAGTAGACGAACTTTCATGAGCAGCGAAAGAAGTCTTTGGCTTTTTCTCAGCTAGCATCTCTTGAGCAGGCGGGGAAGATCTCTTATTTCCACCTTCATTCACAGTAGGCCTCACGGCCCAACCCAATTAGGGGGGCTGGCGACCCCGCGCCTCCTTCTTTTTCTGATCTCTTATAAGGGCCTGAACCCAACAACCCAGACTTCGCGCCCCAGCACCTTCCAGCCTTAGCCCAAGCCAAGTAGTCCCTGGCCCATGCTAGCTAAATCCAAGTCGAGCCCCAGCTCGTCTCCGCAACCCACGCCGCTGCACATAGACCTCAGCCCACACCAAGCTACCGTCGCACAAAGCTGAAAGCAGCCGTACCGTGGCCTTTCCAACCAATTTTTCACACATCCTCGACCTTCGTCCAGCCAAATTTCAAGCCCCTAAGCTCCCAAAAATTACGAAGATGAGGAAAAATTAATTTTTTTTCTTACCTTGGTGTGGCGTGAAGACAATGAAAGTAACGAAAGACGGTCCTTTGCACGGGCAAGTACAAAAGATTGCTAGGGGAGGGGGAACAAATATCCTCTAGCTTTCTCTCTTATAGGGTAGAATAAATTGCTCTCTGAAGTTGATTTAATAATCTATTTCAGGTAAACTTAAATAGACTTTAGAAGTAATTTATTTCCTTTTCCTAGAAGGATCTAATTTCCAATTAATGTGGGAATCTACATCAAAATAGGAAACAATATCATGTTTCCTAAAGCAAGGGAAGATCTTTACACTTGTTGCCTTTTCCTGCGAGCAGCCCAACAGATGTGGGGACATTCGTGGAGCAAAAAATAATCAAGAAAATTATGGAGGCGACATGTGGACTTTTGGGTAAAAATGACAAAATTACCCTCGAGACACACCGAAATTTCCAAGCGCATGCAATAGACAATAACGGCTTAAACTAGGTCAAAGGTGATCAAAATGGTATTTATTCAAAACCCTCTCATCACTCCTCATCAAATCCTTACCCACAAGGTAATTTCCAATTATTCTTTTCAAATTGGGATTAATTACCAAATTAATTTATTAATTGCCAAATTAATTGCAAGATATTATTTCACATAATATCTTGCAATCAATCCCACAAATCAACCATATGTGGTCGGTCCCAATTCTCTTAATAGGGCCGGCTAGACCTGGCATTTCAAACCCAACCCGATCCAACCCGTTAAAATGAGTATTAGAGTGAGTATTTAACAGGTCAGGTGATTAATGAGTCAACCTGTTAAGCACCCATTAAATAACGGGTGATTTTGGGTGAACCCATGAAACCCATAAACCAGCCGTTAAACCTGTTATTGAGGGCTTTTGTGTAATTTCAATAGTCAATAATGAAACCCTCACTCTAAGTCTCTATCTCACATTACACTATGGCACTGTACGCCATCTCTGAGCTTCTGGTTCAAGCTCTTATTCTCTCCCTCATCTTCTTCCTCATAAATTACCACTCTCGACGATAAGCGTCGACACTTCCACCTCTTCTTCCATGGCGATTACTACGGTTTTTGTGTGATTGGATTGGAGATTTGGGCTTTCTAGGGTTTTATTGTGTTGCTCCCTTAATTTCCTTACTTTATTTCTAGATTATCATTAAATTACGTGACTTAATCGGCATATTTTGTGTTTTTTTTTCTCGTTAAGACATATTCAAGATGATATTCCTTGGTGTATGCTTTTCGCAGACGATATAGTGTTGATAGATGAAACTCAGGAAGAGGTAAATGTGAAGCTTTACCTTTGGAGAGAAGTGTTGGAATCTAAAGGTCTTCGCCTAAGCCGATCAAAGACAGAATATATGGAGTGCAAGCTCAGTGCAAAGGGAGGCCAAAATGAGTTAGGGGTGAGGATCGGAGATCAGGAAATACCAAAGAGCGACCGTTTTCGCTACCTAGGATCTATCTTGCAAAAGAATGGAGAATTAGATGGAGATCTCAACCATAGAATACAAGCTGGGTGGATGAAGTGGAAGAGTGCATCCAGCGTGTTATGTGACCGCCGTATGCCACTGAAGCTCAAGGGAAAATTTTATAGGACGGCAATAAGGCCGGCAATGCTGTATGGCACAAAATGTTGGGCGGTGAAGCATCAACACGTACACAAAATGGGTGTAGCAGAGATGAGGATGTTTCGTTGGATGTGTAGGCACACGAGAAAGGATAAGATTAGGAATGAGGATATCCGAGGTAAAGTAGGAGTAGCCGAAATTGTTTGAAAGCTGAGAGAAAATGGGTTATGGTGGTTTGGACATGTGCAAAGAAGGCCTACTGACGCTCCGGTTAGAATATGCGACTACGGGACAAAGGTTCAGGGCCGAAGGGGTAGAGGAAGACCTAGGAAAACTTTGGAAGAGACTCTAAGAAAAGACTTAGAGTACTTGGATCTAACGGAGGACATGACACAGGACCGAGCACAATGGCATTTTAAGATTCATATAGCTGACCCCATTCAGTGCCTTGGATTTTTCAAGTCTCCAACCGAGAAGTTTTCCTTACTTGGGAAATTAAGGGAACACTACCTCAACCTACATGCTCCACTCACAAAGCTTCAACATACAAGCTTCAACAAAAGAAAAATTCAAAGAACTTAGTGAAGAAGGCTTTGGTGTATTTAACACAATACGTTGAAATGAAACAAAGCTTATTTATTGATATCTCCGATAAGTTACAAATATGTACATATACATGAGTCAAAATGAACAAACAAGAGGGAGCTTTCACAAAGGTTGCTTAGGAGAAGTCTCGGCAGTCAGTAGATCCCCAGAAAGAGAAAGCACCGGAGGGGGATCATTCGGAGCCTCAGTACTGGACAGAACCCTAGAAGGAGGAGGCATCGGAGGTTGATCATTTGGAGCTTCATTACGCTGTCCAGCCCCAGAAGACGAAGGCAATAAATGCCTTTGGAACAAACCTATAAACCTCTGATGATCAAGTAAAATCTGACCATCAGATTCCTTCATCTGGTCAAGCTTCCTCTTCATATTTGTAGCATAGTCATGTGCGAGCCGGTGCAACTGTTTATTCTCATGCTTAAGCCCTCTAATCTCCTGTTTGAGACTCATCACTTCATCTGCCAATGATTCAACTTGGCGGGTTCGAGCAAACAGGCGTTGGGCCATATTAGACACAGAACCTGCACACTGAACACTCAAAGCCAGAGAATCTTTAATAGCCAACTCATCAGACCGTTTGGAAAGTAGTCTGTTATCTTTGGGAGTGAGAAGGTTCCTGGCCACCACCGTAGCGGTCATATCATTCTTCATCACGGAATCCCCAACGGTAAGAGGACCAGTAGGAGATAAGAATGATGGGCGCCATATGTTGTCTGGAGAATGAGGGGCCAAATATTTTCAAAGGTGTTGAAAAGAGAAGAGGTCGGACAAATCAAGATCTTAGAAATGCAAGAATTGAGCTTCTACCAGTGGAGATTCAAGTGTGCTTTGGAACTTAATGCCAGCCTCTAAAAAAATCTGCACTCGACGGAGCTTAAAAATCGAAGAGGCGCCTGCTCAGAAATCGAAAAAGCGTTTGCTTTCTCAAAAGCTGGGCTGCTCAGAGACCACGAGGGTCGATCTCAGAAATCGAAAAGGCGTTTGCTTATCGAATAGACGTTTGCTTTCTCAAAAGCTGGGCTGCTTAAAGACCACGAAGGTCGATCTTAAAAATCGAAGAGGCGCTTGCGTTCTCAAAAGCTGGGCTACTTAGAGACCACGATGGCCGATCTCAGAAATTGAAGAGGCACCTACTTTTTTTAGCCTTGTCAGCACCTGTCACAGACACACTCAGCTTTGCAGAAATTATAGGCATTCTGTCGAAGATTTTTGGTGAAATGGAAAGCACATAAATCTTATTGTCCAATCATCCATTTTCCACACGCAATATCAGCTCATGGGTACCACAGATAACTTTGCCAAAGATCTCTGACAAAGTTTAGACACGTGAAGCTTACAGTTCCCATTACATCGCTATAACCAAGAAGGGTAAAAGAATAGCAAAGAAACAGCACTAACAAAGTTTAGACACATAAATTTTGAAGGTATAGCTACCTTATTATTACCCACAAAGGTAAAGGAACAGGACCACTGCTGGATAATTGGAAAGTCCCTGTGTATCAACCTATGTGCTCCGTGGCAAGGTAGACTAGCAAACATGCCCAACCTTTACTCACATTCGAGAAAACACTCCCAACAAGATTGCTTGCTCTAAGATCAAAGAGGCACCGCCCTCCGAATCTCAAGAGCCAGACTCCCAACATGATTACTTTCTCAAAAATCGAAAAGTCACCGCTCTCTGAATCTCGAGAGCCAGACTCCCAGCAAGATTGCTTTCTCAAAAATCGAAGAGGCACCGTTCTCCGAATCTTGAGAGCCAGACCCTCGACAAGATTGCTTGTTCAAAAACCGAAGAGGCACCGCTTTCTCAACTTCAAGAGTCAGATCTCCTTGGATAAAGCTTGTCTGTAATCTTCACATGCAACATTAGCTTTCCAGATATCACATACCACTTTTTCAAAGTGCTCTGACAGAGTTAAAACATGTGAAGCTGGCATCTCCCACTACCATGCTATGACCAAGCAGGGTAAAGGAATAGCATTACTACTTGTTGTTAGAGAGACTCCTATATATGTCAACCTCCATCCTCAATGGACAGGCAAACTTGCAAAAATGCTCAACCCTTCCTCATATCTGAGAGGGCACTCCCAACGAAGCCTCTCGAAATACTCAGCTTTCTTTCCCCCTGATAATACCTCTACAAACAAGCTACACCAGAGCAAGAATATCTCATATCATCAGGGTTAAAAGCAAGAGTATCCCATATCATGCTTTTTCACTGTCTTTTCCTTTGGCCTTGTTCTTACCTGCAAGACAAGGAGAAAGAGAGAAATCAGTCAGCACTTGGAATCAAGCTTCCAATCAGGAACTGACTGCCTGGAACCCCTTACCTGATTACGTACCTGGCATTGCTCTCGAGTACTCATCTTCAACATCTTATGCTTCCAGAGAAGATACCACATTTACCTGAGGAACACATAGGGCAAGTGAGAAGGATACAAGGAAGCATGTGGAGACAAGCGTAATAGAGCACGTGCCGATACATCCACTACTTTGTCAATAGCAAAAGTATCCCATATTAGCAAGGTTGAATGTACTCTAGATTTGATGGACTTGTTTTGACCCTCAAATTCTTCAGTCGACCTTATACTCTGGAGGAAACAAGAAAACCGTCCAACCCAATTTAAGAATAAGCCTGTGGAAAGTTACTTCTTCAAAAGCAAAAGTATCTCATATCATCTCTTCTTCTTTTTCTTCTCTTTATCCTTCATGCTGCCTGCAAGATAGGGAGAATGAGAACAATCAGCCGGAACTCGAAATCAAATTTCTGATCTGGGACTGATTGCTAGGAGCTCTGATTGCTTACCTTGTCTGTCACCTCTTTCAGCAGATCCCCTAGCTCGGCGACTTGGGGGACTCCTACTACATAGTTTGTATCGCGTTTGACCAAGCATGAAACTACAATTAAGCTTCAAGTGAAATTGATACATTACCTTGTACATCTCCACCAGTTAAAGATACCATCCCTGGATGGAGGAAGAGTACTTCTAGAGAAGATGCCACATCTAGCTATGAGACAAATAAGGCAAATGAAGACGATACCACACTTCTGTACTTAGAAGTTTCGTGATTACGAGATCATTCTCCCACAATATTTCCAAATGTCATTTGTACTAAATCATTCACTTGTGCTCACTAAAGGAGAGCTTGAACCTATGTACTTGTGTAAACCCTTCACAATTAATGAGAACTCCTCTACTCCGTGGATGTAGCCAATCTGGGTGAACTACGTACATCTTATGTTTGTTTTCCTGTCTCTATCCATTTACCTACTTATCCACACTAATGACCGAAGCAATCTAGCGAAGATCATAAACTTAAGACTTTCTGTTGTACCAAAGTCCTCACTGATTTCGTGCATCAACAATCCTTAAGTTCTTACCTTTTTACATTGGTAATAGATGAGTTAACAGGACATATTCAAGATGATATTCCTTAGTGTATGCTTTTCGCAAACGATATAGTGTTGATAGATGAAACTCAAGAAGGGGTAAATGTGAAGCTTAACCTTTGGAGAGAAGTATTGGAATCTAAAGGTCTTCGCCTAAGCCGATCAAAGACAGAATATATGGAGTGCAAGTTCAGTGCAAGGGGAGGCCAAAATGAGTTAGGGGTGAGGGTCAGAGATCAGGAAATACCAAAGAACGACCGTTTTCGCTACCTAGATCTATCTTGCAAAAGAACGGAGAATTAGATGGAGATCTCAACCATAAAATACAAGCTGGATGGATGAAGTTGAATAGTGTATCAAGCGTGTTGTGTGACCATTGTAGGCCATTGAAGCTCAAGGGAAAATTTTATAGGACATCAATAAGGCCGGCGATGCTGTATGGCACAGAATGTTGGGCGGTGAAGATCAACACGTACACAAAATGGGTGTAGCGGAGATGAGGATGCTTCATTGGATGTGTGGGCACACGAGAAAGGATAAGATTAGGAATGAGGATATCCGAGGTAAAGTAGGAGTAACCGAAATTGAAGGAAAGATGAGAGAAAATCGGTTACAGTGGTTTAGACATGTGCAAAGAAGGCCTAATGACGCTCTGGTTCGAAGATGTGACTACGGGACAGAGGTTCAGGACCGAAGGGGTAGAGGAAGACCTAGGAAAACTTGGGAAAAGACCTTAAGAAAAGACCTAGAGTACTTGGATCTAACGGAGGACATGACACAAAACCGAGCGCAATGGCGTTCTAGGATTCATATAGCCGACCCCACTTAGTGGGAAAAGGCTTTGTTGTTGTTGTGGTTGTTAATTGGACTGTTTATGCTATATGGTTAACTGGGTTTCAATGATATATCCCTTTTAATCCTTCTAGAGAGAATGCAGATTGGAATTAGATTCGATGCTACTTCATATTCTCAATTCTTGCTGAAATGCAGATTGGTATTAGTTTACTGATTGTAAGCATTACTTTTGGTATGCATTGAGGATTAGCTGCCATTGTGTATTCGTCTGTTTAGCAATATATGGGGTTGTAATTGATTTGGATGAAATGTTAAAAAAAATAAAAATAAAAAATAAAAAATAAAAAGGTTAACGGGTGAAAAGGGTTGAAACGGGTGACCCATTAGCTTAACAGGTTGGGTTCGGATGACCGATTAGCTTAACGGGTTGGGTTTGGGTGACCCATTAAATTAACAAGTCAGGTTGAACCCGACCCAAACCCAGTAAACCTAACAAGTTTACAGGTCTAGGGTCGGCCACACCCCTATATATAGCCTCACATTTCTCCAAAAACCTAAGTTCATTATCTTCCAAAATTTCTCTAAACACTTTCTCTCTCAAATTCTAACTTTGGCATCAAAAATTATTCGGCCAAAGCCGCCCCCCCCATTCATCGTGGGCGCGTAAGGCTCTTGGCCTTGATCTTAGGTGTTATTGTTTTGCATGTGCATTTTCGTCAAGGAGAAGAAAGCGGAAATTTACATCCACAATTAGCACTTCAAAAATCTAATTATGCATTTCTCATACGAATATTTGTTTTTTCTAAATATAGAAAGTTTGGAGTGCATAATTAAATTTTTGGATTGCCAACAATTCTCTTGTTTTTTTTTTTTTCATTTTAAAAGTGATTTATCTAATGTTTAACCTTGTTATAAACTTTAATATCTTTATTTTATTTTTGGGTCACATGGCATACATGTCAGTAGAAGGGAGTCCCATTCATGCCAGTCAACAATTTTAACAAATTTGGTAACGAACTTGATGACATGTGACAAAGTGAAACACAATTTGAGTTTTAAGAGTTAAGTGACACATTTAAATTTCAGGGATAAGGTGAGAATGAACGTGAGTTTTAGGGAAAATCGACATAAATAAGCCAAATAATAATAACTTAATAATAACAAATATGTTACAGTCCTATTAGATTAGGAATGTAATTGTGTAAATCCTAATATATCTTGGAATATCTCTTGTATTCCTATTAGGAGTAGATTTACTATTAAATGTTGTAATCCTAAAGGGAAAAGTTTTTACCTATCATACTACTATAAATAAATGGAAAACTAATGAAAATGGCTTCAAATTTTTACATTTTAATAAAAAATCATCCACTAACTTTATTTAATAATAAGAACAAAAGAATTAAAAAAAATCATAAAGAACCCAACTTGCGATGGGTGCATTCCCACATATAAACTAATATAACAAATCCTTCATGTTTTGGTTGTTGCAGGCACCTTGGAAACTCGGATACCAATTACTTTGGAGTTTGTCAAAACGAAAGCACAATCTTTCGAGAAACCTCACTACCCAAAACAAAAGCAAATACGGAAGTGCGAGAATACTCCATTATAATCCAATACACAACTCCATCAAAGAAGGTACATCTAGATTGCCAAGAAATCACAGTATTTGAAAAAGAAGGCATCACAATTATTCTTCTCCAAGTATCTGACCTAAGGCAGTAAACCTCAACTTCAAGGACGACATTCTCGTGTGGAAGCAAAACCCTAACAAGCCTCACAACCTTATAGTCGTTTTTTCCCATTGAATGACATGAAGTGGAGGTACGATCTGGACTCATTTCCATGGGTGAATTCGATTTTAGTGATTTCATTTGTGTTATTTTTTTTTTATTTTGCAGAGAGGGAATGTGAGATTGTAGGTGGAGGAGAAGAGTAAGCCGTAGATGGGTGGACAATAGAAGAAAATTAAGTAATTGGTGTAGAAAGTTAAGAAATTGAAAACATATAGAGAAAATTTGATGAGTATTGAAGAAAATTAGAAGAAGAAAATGTGTTTGGAAGGTGAGAATGTGCTAAGAAAATTCAAGAAGAGGAGAGAAGAATGTAGTACCATCAAGTTTTATAAATAGTGTAGTAAGTTTCATAAACAGTGTCGTAAGTTTTTATAAATAGTGCAATAAGTTTCATAAACAGTGTGGAGGTTTCATAAACAGTGTCAGGATGCAAGGGGTCGCGCGTCAAATTTTAAAATTTTTTTAATATCAAAATTATGTCCTTTTCATTAAAATTTAAGTTCTTTTGTCATTTTTATTAAAATTTAAGAGTTTTTCATTATTTTTAATTAAATAAAGTTATATCATGGTTTTTTATTAAAATAAACTTAGTTCAAGCCTTTTTCATGAAAGTTCTCATAAATAAAAGCACAGTGGGGTGGAATAGAACACCCCCACAATTACACATATCTCTCTTCTTCTCTCTATGCCGTACCTTCCCTCTCTCTGGCCTTCATACTTGTTCAGTAAATTATGCCTACAACAAAATAAATAAAAAGATGACAATTGGGGACCAAAGGGAACTATGACTAGAATTTTAGATGGCAAATTTGTAATTAATTATGCACGTTTGCTATCCCCAAATATCCAACGGAATTACCCTTTCCTATTTGTTCTTTCTTGTTTCTATTATATTGGACACCACGCCACTTAAGTCCAAACATGACGTTTTCTTCCAAATTCCTACTTGTTTGAAATAAAGATCTTTTCAGACTTTGGTTTGGCTATAACAATAGTCGGAGGAGATCAGATTGGTGTCAATACAAACACAGTGGTTCGTTGGTACATAGTTTTACTTAAAATATTTGACACAATCTACTCTTTATCGTCATGAATGGTTTTTTTTTTTTTTTTTTTTTATGATCTCACTTCTCTATGATGTTTATGCTTTCTATGACAATTATATGTTACCAGAATATGTTATTGATGTGCTACTCTATGTCAAATTCAATGTCTTTAACTTCATTATTTTGGTATTGGAGGTCATAAGTGGAATGAAAAACTAGGGATTCCACCATGCAAACCACAGCCAAAACCTTATTGGACATGTCAATAGCAAGAATAAACTTATTCATACATATAGACCGATGGATGGCAATTGACCGAGTTTTGACACGTTGCAGGCATGGAAGTTATGCAATGAAGGCCAACCTTTAGAGCTGATTGATACATGTTTAGCAAGCTCATGTACGCTATCAAAAGCGTTGTGTGGACATCCTGAGGATAGGTCAAACATGGCATCTGTGGTTATAATGTTAGGAAATGAGATTGCAATGGCTCACCCAAAACACCTGGTTTCTTTATAGAAAGGAACCACATGAAGCAGGTGACCAGTCGTCTTCAACCAACGAAATATCAATCACGCTTTTGGAGCGTCGATAGGGGTCGATTGATTATATAGATTAAATGCTTAACGTGTGTGTGCTCAGTTTCGCTTGATTTCTCTTTTTAATATTTCACGCTATGCTAGATTCTGATAATTGTTAAACTCACAGTTGTTATCTGCAGTCAACAAGAATATGAAGTTGAAGCAAACCAAAGTCCAAAGTCAATTTGGGGAGGGGGGTAATTTTATTTTTTATGTTTTTGTCAAGAAAAGTTCATTACTTAGAAAAGAAATAACACATAAGGATTCCCACTCTGAGGAACTTTATATATTTCATACTCTCGAGTCACGATTTGAAATGAACAACAAAAAGTGAGAGAAACAGAGCAGAGAAACTCTATACCTAAGAAAGAAAGTTGACTCATCAATTATCTATTTTAACGACAATAGTTCTTGGTTTTTTTATAGAACCCAGTATACAATTTGCCGAAGAGATGTAGATGCGTTTGAAAGGTTTGGGTAATTTAAGTAGTACCCATTAAAAGACAAATCACTAAAGGAGATGGGTTCGTTGCGCCACCCTTTGATGCATAACTTTTAAGTTTTTAACATTAAACTGACTCTTATTTTTCATTCATATTTTAAAACTAAATATTACAATAATATATAATTTCCCTCAGAGCCAACCACAAAAGGATGGAACAGGTGCCGCCGCCGGCGAAAACAAACACCAGTCAAACAAGAACAGAGCTGTTTGGAAAAACGAGAGATGTTGCTTCATGGAGGGTTAGAATCCTCAAGTCAATGGGTGGATAATAAGACATAGAAATGTACGTATATTTAATGGCCGTGACCTGCGACTTATGGTTAGATATTAAATTATTTGTTTTGACAAATTAGCTTTACATGTTTGGAGGTGCAAAGAGACCTGAATATTATAGTCACCCAGTGATGTGATTAAATTTGTCATCTAATTAGATGGATTGTGATTGAATATGCACGCCATTAAGAGATTTGACTATAAGATTTCAGCTGTGTTCTTTCTAGAAGCTTGTTGACTAAGATATTTTTTTTTTTTAATAAACGATAGCATCTATACTAAAAAATAGGAGTAGATTAACTCTCACAATAGGCTAACATAATATAGTTAAAATTCACTTTTAGCGAGAGTTGAACCTAAGGCATTTCACTTACAAATAAAGAAGAATATCATTAGACCGTAGTACTAAGTGGCTTTTTAAACAATAAAACATGTGTTCAAATATTATTTGATCAAATTTTCTTTTTTTTTAACAAACAATATTATCTACTCTAAAGGACAAGGGGTAGACTTAGCCTCATAATGAACTAGTAATAATGTGATTCAAATTCTTTTTTGACGAGAATTGAATTAAGACCTCTCACTTACAAGTGAAGATGAATCTCACTAGACCGTAGTACTAGGTGGCAGATGAAATTTGGTTGGTTGCAATGTTGACTCTTTGGTTTTCATGATTTTACTCTAATTAGAACGAATCGTTACAAATTCCTCTCACGTATTTATTTCAAAACAAAGAAAAATCGTATAACCTAGTGATTAAATCAAGATTTACAGAGTCAACTATTAAAAGTTTAAACCACCGTCATTGCAACCATTCATTCTCTCATTAACTTAAAGTCACTTAGTACTACGATCTAATAGTATTATTTTACACTTGTAAGTGAAAGGTCTTAAGTTCGATTCTCGTCAATGACGAATTTGAGGCACAATATTGCTAGCTTATTACGAGGCTAAGCTCTCTCCCACCTTAGTATAGATAATATTGTTTGTCCAAAAAAAAAAGAAAAAAAAAACCTCCACTTGCTACATCCGAGATGTATAATATTTGAATACTCACTGAATTCATTCACTTTTAAAATTTTCAAATAATATTTTAAAACATGTTTTATTGTTTTGAAAAATAAAAGGCATATTATTTAATTTTTCTTAAACATTAAAAAAAATTAACACTTGACATTTTTTATTAAATCAAATTAATAAATAAATATATAGAGTATTTATTAGTGATTACTAAAGTATTATTCTTAAAATGAATAGCTACTTAGTATTACGGTTTAATAGTATTCATCTTCTTTTATAAGTAAGAGGTCTTGGATTCGATTCTCGCTAAAGGCAAATTTCAACTACATTATTGCTAACATATTGTGGGACTAAACTCACCCCCTCTTTTTTATTGTAGATAATATCGTTTGTTAAAAAAAATGAATAAGTGGCAGTTATTGCGAATTTGACAACGGAAACCAACCCCAACCAACCCCTTTTGGATTTCTTCAAATTATCTTCTTAAAATGCGTAAGTGGCAGTTATTGCCAATTTGACAACCCCAACCAAGACCTTTTTGAAGAGGATCGTTTAGAAAGATTTTTCATTGTAATCGATACACTGGATGGTACATCACGTGTCATTATATAAATAGTGAGATATGTGTGCTAAAAAGTTAATTACTTAAAAATCAAATTTCCCAACATTTCTATTAAAACACATTATGTACCACTTGTATTCCCGTCACAATGAAAAATTTCTTCTTTGTTGGCTACTTATGACAATGGAATGTACAACCTTGATCAAAACCAAGAGGAATGCTTTCTTCCTCAATGTTGTGTTTTAGTCCACGTTTCTCATTGCAATTTGAAAGCCTCGTCACAGCTTTCAACTTTCCACTAGAAGTCTTTTTACAGTTAACTGCATTTTGCAGTTAAATTTATGGAGTTTTAATGAAAAGCTCGTGATATTATTCACTTTAATGAAAAACCACATTTTTACATTAAAAAGTCAAACCTGGTACCATTCACTTTACCTTTTATTTTATCACACACATTGATAATCATATGGTCTGTATCTTTATAGTCTTTGGTAGCGCGACCATCATATACCTGAAACATTTTTAATTAGTAGTCAACATCTATTATATATTTTGATATGTTACATTTGAGACCATGATTTTTCTGAGCGGGAGTAAGATGGATCGAAATATGAACACTTCCAATAGGATTTGAGTTTCTCAAATAGACCATCAATGCTAACACATCTTGTTGTGCTCTGGCAGGTAGACAAAGTCCATCGACTTCGCTGAGATTGACAACTCTTATTATGCAAGACACGAAAACATTGATCTGATTGGGGATCATACATGTTTCCTATATTCTTGGAAATTCTTACAATCTAGGGATTGACTTGTGCCGTGTGTTATCACACTTTTAGGAGGAAACAATATCTAGTCCTAGACATCCTCTTGGATTCTCCCAGTTTAATATGGATTTCACACCTTAAAATGTCTATCACTCGACTAATATAAATACGCTCATTTATGGTTCATATCTGGTAATGTAACTATCACATTCATTATTTTCTTGTGTACTACTTGAGTCTCATATTGCTTACTAACTTGACTGTCTAAAAGCCTTTATGACACACCCCGACCCGGAATGTCTACTAGAACTCCGAATCGAGCTGTGCTCAGAGCCAAGTTTCTATCTTGGGACCTGTGGGTTATGGGCCCACACGCTTCCGATGCGCCACTATGATATTTAGACATTCTTAGGTTTAAATTTATTCACATTTTCCATATTATCACACTTTATGGCTTCGTCACCTGCCAGGTTTCGGCCAGCACAGCTCGATTCGGAGTCCTAGTGGAAGTTCTAGGTCGGGGTGTGTCACTTTAGCCAATAGTTCACCATTGTTTGCTCTTTGACATATAGCCAGATTTGCCCAGCCCTTCTGTTCATGGGAGTGCGCAAATTTAGTTCCAACACTACAATAAAATAAAATTAAGTATACAAACTGAATGTTTGCATCATCCAGTCACAATGATATTCATTACTCAACACCTATTCATTTTTTCACATAAAGAAAATATCTTACACGACAAAAAAAAGCTTCTATATTAATATTTTCTTACTACTGCTAATGCATAAAAATTGATACAAAGAGGCAAGTGCTACATCTTGATTAGCCAACACTTATAAAAACGTACCAACTCTTACCATGTCAAATACTAACAAAGAGAATAAGTATTTCATCTTGATTAACCAACCACTGTATTATGCAGGTGGGTTTATGTTATTACGTTAAAGTACTGCATTACCTTTTCTTCACTTTTATATTTTTATACTCATTTTACATTTCTTTAATATTAAAGATAATTAAATCCTTCTAATTGCATGCCCCATTTTGCTTGTATTTTTGAATTCCGAATATTTAAAACATTGGTTTATTTTAATCTACCTAATATCTCCTAACAAAAAACTAATATACTAAGTACTAACTTAAATCCACCTGCATAATATATGACTTAATTCAAGGAACAAAAACATGAATGAATAACATACCTATAAGAGACATATGAAACCTAACTAAAAGAAAAGAAAAATACCTACAAGTAAGATAATATGTGCTACGCATTGATTATAAAAAAGAAATCTTTCATATATGTAGATAAAATAATTTATGTGATATATATTGGCTGATCATAAAAATTAAAAATAAAATATAGGAACAAGGTTTTTTTTTTTGTTCCGAACAAACGATATTAGCTACACTAAAGGAGAAAGGTGAGCCTAGCCTTACAATGGGCTAACACTAATGTAGTTCAAATTTACCTTTGACGAGAATCGAAGCTAAAACCTTTTACTTACAAGTGAAGAGGAACAAGGTTTAGAGGAGGAGAAGAAGAAGAAATAACAAATACATAAAAAGAAATAAGAAGAAATAATTTAAGAGATAATTAGGAAGAGATTTAAATCCTATAATAAATTTTATTATTGAAATGTTTTATTTTTTAACAAACGATATTATTTACAGAGAGGGAGTGGACTAGCCATAATAATGTTATTCAAATTCACCTTTATCAAAAATCGAACCTAAGTGTCACAGCCCGTCCCAATTTATAATACTCGGGATTGTGAAAAGACGAAATTGCCCTTAAACGGGATTAAGGTGCGTCACTTTGGCATTGGTTTTTACATAATTTCCCTATACTATTGTTAACTGGGATATTATATAGGGTTACAAATCAATAATTTGGACTTAGGTTTAAGTTTGTATGTTAAAAGGTTGTATTATGGATTTAAAAAGACCACATGGATCCCATATTCCCCAATTATTTCCCTAAAACCCGTAACCCACTCTCTCTCTCTATCTCTCTTCCCTCACGACTCTCTCTCACTCTCAGTTCTCTCTCTCTTCCTCTCCGACGCTCAACCTCACCCAAAACCACCTAAAACATAAACAAACGTCCAAGATAAGACCACATTTGGACTCCTGGAACTTCCACGATCACGTAGACATCAATTTCAGGTAAGTTCTACTTCGGAAAACCCTAGTTTTCAAAGTTCCCGTGAAATGGCACTGTTCATAAACTCTTAAATGGTGGTGTTTTAGCTTAAAACAAGATCACAGTGAGCTTAAGGAAGTCCCAAGGAAGCTCGGAGTGCTTCGTTGGAAGTTTTTGGACGTAAGAACTCGGAGATCGACAAGTTCAAAGTTTGGCCGGAGCTTTCGAGGCTCTTTCCGGCGAATCCCCGGCGAGTTAGGAGTTGAGGTAGGTATCAATCTCTTCGTCTCGTCAAGTACTACAACTTTCCTTTTTGTTTCACTCAATTTCGTTGAGTATTGAAGAAGTTATACTCATTTGAAATTTACCCAGTTTCCGGCGACCTCCGAGGCTTTCGAGGAAGTTTCCGGCCAAACCACGGCGAACTGGGTGTTGTGCAAGGTACCATTCTCTTTGTCTCTTCAAGGGCTACAACTTTCGTTTTTGAATCACTTGATTTCGTTGAGAAATGACAAAGTTATGGCAATTTGAAAAACTGCCCAGAAAACGGCCGCCGGAAAAACCAGTCCGGCGACCCAAGGAAGAAGATGATGCGCGTGGGGGCGCGTGGGCCGTGCTTGTCTTGGCGCGTGGGGGCGCGTGCTACAGTAAAAAATTAATCTAAAAATATGTCGACGTCCGTGACGTCGAGTAGATCACCGTGGTATATTCATATACCCAAATTGAGCACCGTATGAGAAAGTTATTAAGGATTGTTGGTTAGGTGTTCGAATAACGTTTTATAGTTTTCACATTTAGGTGAAAATGTGAATTGACGATCCGACCGTTGGATCGTTACCAAACTTTGATACGTTGTAATACGTAATATTTGAGGATTATTGGAACTTACGGATTGGGAATCCGATTTACGGATCTTCCGGAATTGGAGTTGTAAGTCCATAATATAAAATGTTAACCGTCACTTAGTTTTGGAAATTGACGGAGATCCGACCGTTGGATGATGATGAAATTTTAGGATGTTGTCCTACAGATATATTGTGGACCTCTGGAAGTTATGGATTTAAAATCTGATTGGCAGATCTTCCGGATCGATCTACGTAGTGACGTATTTTATATAAGTTATATTCTATCGATATGAATTCTGAGGTTGGATTTGATTACTATTCTAGGCGGCGATCGTCGTGACGCCTTGATGTGTGGTGCTAGGGAGTTGTTGGACGAACTCCAGGTGAGTGGGCAGTTTTGTTTTCCGTATATATATATACTTGACGTTTCCCAGAAATTGAATTGAAATGAAAATATGTTTAAAATGAAATGCATATGAGTTATGTGGAAAAACGGGAAGTGAAATACCATGCATAGAATTGATATGAAAAGTATATAGAAATGTGAGTTGAAATGCCATGCATGAATTAATATATGATGCATATGTATGAATTGGTGCGGTGGACGCACAAGTAAGAATTTATTTATGATGCATATGTATGAAATGGTGCGGTGGACGCACAGGTGAGTATTTATTTCTGTTATGATGATGTTGATGTATATTGAGCTCAAATCCTGCACCATAGTTTAGTGCTTATAGTATTCACCGCATCGCACGCTCGCCTTGGATCCAAGTAGATGCTAGTCGTACAGTCCACGCGGAGTGGGTACGACAGGCCAGTCGCGAGAGTGTTAGTGAGATTCCGACTGGTGGGTGACCTTAGATTATGTGCACAGATGATTTATGAGAAGCACTAGAGCGTAACTTATGTGCAGAAGGCCGTACAGGTCACGCGGAGTGACTCCGGCAGAGTGTGATAGGGATAGATTTTGAGCTCTAGGTTCAACCGTACAGGGCTATTAGAGGGCCTACGGTTGATTACTTTCTTGCACCTGATATGATTATGTTGATGCATTCATACCTTATTACTGTTGAGATGATGTGGCATGGCATAATTAATATGAGAAATGTTGAGATGATGTGGCATGGCATAATTGTTATGAAAATGTTGAGTTAATGACTTGAAGTCTTGAGAATATATATGTATATATATTATATTTTACATTTCTGGGAAAGTATACAAGTTTTACGGAGAGGGGTTACAATGTTTTGAGAAAAGTTGGATTTGAAAAGAATTGTTTTTGCTGACCCACTCAATTTTGGTTTTGCGCCCCTCCAGGTTCAGGAATCACAAAGGTGTGGTGACTACGAGGAATTCGACGGTGTTCTGACAGAATGGACAAAAATTAGGACTCACCTTCGGGTGTATCAACTTATAAATTGTATCTTAAAGCTTCCGTACTGTGCAAATGGTTACGTCACTCTCACGTGACGGCCAGCATGCCCTCCTTCGGGACGGGGTGTGTCACTAAGACTCTCACTTACAAAGTAAAAAAGAATATCACTAAACTACTAACTATTTAAAATATATTTGGTGAAAATAAATAATCCTAAGTTCAAAGGATCGTATCTATTTTAATTAAATGGACTATTGTTAATATTAGTTGGAAAAAAATTGGACTTATATCAAGTTTTCTTAAATACTGATGACACCAATGTTTTGACACATTGGCTTAAAATGTTTCGATGTTCAAAGAAACCTTAATAATATATTCCCTCAGTGAACTTGCTCACTCAAGTTAAAATAAACTGAAATGATTAAATTGTCATCTAATTAGATGGATTATGATTGAATATGCACCCCATTAAACGGTGGTTTTTTTTTCTTTTCCAGAAGCTTGTTGACTAAGAAATCTGACTCTTGGTTTCATAATTTTACTCTATTTACAACTAATCGTTTAAATGTCTTAAACAAAAATTGGATTAAGATTTTATTTCAAAACAAAGCCAAATCATATAACTCCTGCAGTGATATAATCAAGATTTATAGAATTAGCGCAAAGTAAACTATTTTAATTATTAATAAAATAATTTAAGGATCGTCCTTGGAGCCAACGAAACTTTACTTGCTACATGAGAGATGGATAATACTTAGACACTCACTAATGAGTACTCGTTTTTTAATTTTGTCTAATGGTATTTTAATTTTAGCACATATTTTATTATTTAAAAAAATAATAGACATATTATTTAATTCTTCCTGAGTTACCAGCAAACAAAAAACATGTAATATTTTTTAATTCGGTCAAATAAAAAAATGAATATATAAAGTACTCACAGGTAAGTACTACTATCCCTAAAATGAGTTCGTGGAAGTTATTGCCAATTTGCCAACCCAAACCAACCCCTTTTGGGATTTCTTCGATTTACCTTATCAATAGGGTTGGTTGTGACATGTGAGTGCGGATGTAAAGTTAAATCTTGACCAAAACCAAGAGCACCGCTTTCTTCCTCAACGTTGTGTTTTAATCCACGTTTCTCAGTGCAATTTGAAAGTCTGATTAAAGTTTTCAACTTTCCACTAAAATATTAATAATCATATCGTTTAATTATCAATACGATAGACGACAACAATCATATCATCTATGCATCTATAACCGTACGATTAAATTATCAATAATACAAACAACATGTCCGCATCTATAAAAAAAATATTTTAAAAAAAAAGTCACTGTTCATATCGGCGGTACATCCACATTTTCAGTACCAAATCTTCATCGTAAGGCAAAAAAGGGAAAATATAAAATCTGCGATCCTAATTTAATGTCTGATATACAGCCTAGTCAACTCCCTTTAATTCATTGTCTTTGCCCTCCTAATCCTCCATCAAATACCATCAAAGCTTGAACTTTTTAAGCAGTAAACTAGTATTCGATGGAGCTCCTCTGTTTCATGGTTTTCAGCATTTGTTTGCTCTTCTCTCTGAGCCAAACTTCATCAGCTGCTGATACCATCACTGCATCTCAGTCCCTCAGCGATGGCAAGTCGTTGGTTTCTTCTCCCGGCGGAATATTCGAGCTTGGTTTTTTCAGTCCAGGCATTTCCAAGTCTCGTTACTTGGGAATCTGGTACAAAAATATCCCAGTCCAAACCGTTGTTTGGGTTGCAAATAGGCAGTCTCCAATCAATGGCTCCACCGGCAGTTTGAGGATCAACACCAAAGGGCATCTCGTCCTTCTCGAGAACAACCAGACAGTTATTTGGTCTGTGAATTCGTCAAAACAAGCCAACAGCCAGAGTCCTCTCCTGCAGCTGTTGGACAATGGCAATCTTGTCCTGAGAGACGAGAGAGATGCCAACTCAGGGATCTACTTGTGGCAAAGCTTTGACTACCCTTCTGATACTTTACTGCCGGGAATGAAGCTCGGGTGGGACCTGAAAACCGGACTTAACCGGCGTGTAACAGCGTGGAAGAGTCCGGACGACCCTTCTCCGGGGGACTTTATATGGGAGATGGTGCTGCACAACTATCCTGAGCCTGTTATGTGGAAAGGGTCTAATGAGTTCTTGAGAAGCGGTCCATGGAACGGTGTTTTGTTCAGTGGAAGACCCCCTAAGGCGCTTCCGGCTTTGAACTTCTCTTTTGTCTCCAATGAGGATGAGGTTTACATGATATTTCAGATGGTGAACGAGTCGTTGCTTGGACGGATGATTATGAACCAAACCATATCATTTCGCCAGCAGTGGATTTGGTCACAGGCAGAACAGAATTGGACACTCTACGGATCGTTTCCGAGGGACCCTTGTGACAGTTATGGCCACTGTGGTGGCAATGGCAATTGTGTTCTTGGTTCATCGCCAATTTGTCAATGTTTGGAGAGGTTTGTTCCTGCGTCGCTGGAAAAGTGGAAATTGAACGATTTTTCAGAAGGTTGCGTGAGAGGAAAACCGTTGAGCTGCAAGAATGATGGGTTTGCTAAGTATCACGGGTTGAAATTGCCGGATACTACGCATAGTTGGACAAATAAAAACATGAACCTCGATGACTGCAGGGCCAAATGCTTGTCGAATTGTTCTTGTTCGGCTTATACAAACTTTGATGTGAGAGCAGGAGGCAGCGGGTGCGCCATCTGGTTTGGTGATCTTGTTGATATTAAGCAAATCCCGGGTGGTGATGAAGATATATACATCAGGATATCTGCTTCAGAACTAGGTATAAACTCATGTACAATTTCTCTATTGTATGTTTTTTCTTTACTAGTCCAATTTGATCATTAGGAATTTAACATCCCTTCTAGCTTAGTTGTGTAATTTTGTCTGGTGATCAACTACGTATGTTAATAATGTCTCGATTCATATACAAAGGAGGGAAAGACGAGAAATGGAAGATAGGAGTGATAGCTGCGTCTGCGTTTGCTGTAATTGTTGGGATGCTCTTCCTTGGCTATTGTTACATTCTAAGATTCAGAGGCAAGAAATATCTCAAAGGTAAAACTATCTGCTCTAACCTCCAGTGATGCAGATTCCCAAAAGGTCTTTTTCTTAATTTATGTATAGAATCACTAGATTATTATCACTTATTGTTGTTACCTTTTAATGATTATATAAGGCGAGGACATTGAAGAACAGAAGGAAGATGACCTGGAGCTGCCATTGCTCGACTTCCCAACAATAGAGGGTGCCACTAATTACTTTTCGATCAACAATAAGCTTGGAGAAGGTGGTTTTGGACCTGTATACAAGGTAATTTTTGGTCTGCTAGCACATGAAACGTAATTTAAGGAAGCACTTGAGTCCTGAAGGAGTAACAATTTTTCGGAAAATGTGAATAATCTTCAGGGTAGATTAGTAGAGGGACAGGAAATTGCAGTCAAGAGGCTTTCGAGAAGCTCTGGACAAGGAATAAAGGAGTTCAAAAATGAAGTAATACTGATTGCCAAACTTCAACACCGAAACCTTGTAAAGCTTCTTGGTTGTTGCATTCAGGGAGAGGAGAAATTGCTGATTTATGAGTACATGCCCAACAAAAGCTTGGACTACTTCCTTTTCGGTATGTTCCCTTAAAATTCTGTTTCTTGTTGGACTTTATATTTAGTTTGATCCCTTGAGATTCTGATAGTTTATGGGACTTCAAATTTACAATTTTCTAGATGAAACACGGAGTAAGTTGTTAGATTGGCCTCAGCGCTTCCAAATTATCTGCGGGATTGCTAGGGGGCTTCTCTATCTTCATCAGGACTCCAGACTGAGGATTATACACAGAGACCTCAAACCAAGTAATGTTTTACTCGATCGAGATATGAACCCGAAAATCTCAGATTTTGGTCTTGCTAAAACTTTTGGTGGGGATCAAACTGAAGGAAATACAAACAGAGTGGTTGGAACATAGTAAGTATTTTTGACACATTCTTTGCATAATATACATTATGTGTCCTTTTGTTTGCATTTAACATGCTCAGTTGTTTCAATGATCTCCTCTACAGTGGTTACATGGCTCCTGAATATGCTACCGAAGGGCAGTTCTCTGTAAAATCTGATGTCTTTAGCTTCGGTATTTTACTGCTAGAGATAATCAGCGGAAAGAAAAGTAAAGGATTCTATCATCTGAACCACCGGCTTAATCTTATCGGAAATGTAAGTTACAACTGTATGTTAAAGCACAATTTCGTTTCATTCTGCATGCTAAAACAATTGATTACTGATTAAAATGCTTAACATGTGTTAGGCATGGAGATTGTGGAAAGAAGGAAGGCCACTAGAACTGATTGATAAAGGGCTTGGGAACTCATGCACTCTATCAGAGGTGCTGCGATGCATCCACGTCAGTCTCTTGTGTGTGCAACAGCAGCCTGAGGACCGGCCAACCATGTCATCTGTCGTTCAGATGCTATGCAGCGAAAGCACCTTGCCTCAGCCTAAAGAACCAGGATTTGTTCCGGAAAAGGGTTTACTCGATGGAGAGTTTCCCCTAGTCAATGAACTGTCATCTAATGGATTAACCATTACACAGCTCGAGGCTCGTTGATCATATAGATCTATGCTGTGTTGTTTTGGCATACATAGTATATAAACCATAAATCCTCCGGTATTCTAGTTAAACTAGTCCTTTTTTATTGAAAAGTTCTTGTTTGCAGGGGAAAATTTTCATTTTCTACCTGCAACAATGTACTCAATATTAAAACAACCAGTGCCATTTTCACTCTACTTGATATCTGGGGTTCTAACGATAATCTCTCCAGCGAATAAGAAAATCTGTTCAAGCATATATTGAGCATGCATGAACCACTAATTTCAAACAAAGTAGCAAGGCGGGTCTTGAGATTTTTGAGGTTCAGGACGACACCAAAAAAAATGCCCTAACTTCATGTAAGAAAAATTATTTGTTTTCTCATGTAAGATTTCAAGAAAATTATACTTAGAAAAGCTTTTCAAACTCAATAATTTATAAATATGGAAAAACTAAATTAATTTGTATTGAGAGAAGGAAACTAAAAAAACTCTGCCTGTGGATGATGAGTTTTGTTTCCCCTGTATCTGAACTTTTAAATTTTTTTTCATATAATCGTGTGGTGTTTTTTTATTTATTTATTTACTAACTTTGTCAATACGGAACTAAAAAAACACATTCATATTTTCGAGTCTTTAATTGATATAAGCAGTGAATGAGCACCAAATTAAACCTAGTATTGGTAAAGGCATACATATATTAATTTATATATTAAAGGCTAATGCTAGGGAGACCAACTTGTTAAGTCAAATTTTGTAAACCATATGGTGTGATTGTTGATGATTGGATTATTACTTAAGTGTTGATTAACACGCTTATTTTCTATTGGTAACACATTATATGAGTTGCAAATTTAGTCTAACAATTTGGTCCACCTAGCATTACTCTTTGTTGAAGGTTAGACTTGAATTGGAATGAATGTCAAAAAATTGCAACTCACATAGTTACTAGCTAGTAGTTATAATCAAACAGAAGGTAAAAACGAATTAACAACCAAACAAAAATTTGTAAAAATTGGAAAGAAAAAAAGCACACATAGCATTTCGAACCCAAGACCTCCATAGTAATTTTAAATAGCACAAATTAATACTTCTGGTTAAACTTCTTGGTCATTTGACCAAATTTTGTAAGCTTATACACTTATGGAAAGAAATTCATAAAAATTGGAAAGTAAAATGATATGGTTTTGAACCCGGACCTTCTCTTTATTGAGGAGAAACCATCCCTTCTTATTAAACTTCTTGATAAATTAACGAAATTTTATAAATTTATATTTTTATGAAAACATAAATGGACCTACCGCCTTAATGTTTTTTGTGCCTCCAATGTTTTTGAGGTCCCGGACCATCACCATGTTCGCATTGGGCCAGGGCCAGCTCTGCAAAGTAGCCTAAATAACTCGTAACGCATTGAAGGAACGAAGGAAGACTACTAAAACCGATTCATGAAGGGCTCGGGAATTCCTGCACTCTATACGACTACTGTGCTATGCATCCATATGATTTTTTGTGCGCCTTGCCTGAGGACAAGCCAAGATTGTCCCATGTAGCACATGTATGCTATGCGAAGAAAGTTAAAATTTTCTTTATAAAATCAATTAACAATATATGAAGTAATCTTACTAAACACGGCACGTTTGTTATAGTAAAATGATTTACTCAACGAAGATTGTCTTTACTTAACAAGGCTCGTTAAGGATCATTCGGTTTTATCATCAATTTGATGCAGTGTTGTTTGTCACATATTATACAAGTCCAACCGCAAGAACAAACTTTCAAATAAAAATAAACTATATTATGTTAATTACCAAACGTTTCAGTCATCCAACAACTATCTTCGACGTCTGCCTCTCCTTTTGTTTTCAGACTCTAAATTCTCCGTTCTTTTGAAATGTTGGATATCCCATACTTTTTAGCTGTCAGATTTGTAGATAGAAATATAATACTAATTTGTTCAGAATACCAAATTCTCAATCAGACCCCACACCCTCTAGAACAAGCGAATATATTTCACCGCTGAGCGCACAAGAAGTCAACAATCCTGTGGGTGGCGGTCAATTGCAGTATACAATATTGTATTTATCGTAACTTGGAAATATGTATGTGCATCTACCCATCTCTGAGGGCATCTGCAACTTGAAAGCAATGGTTGGAATTTATTTGTCCCTCTCCTTCAAAACTTCACTTGCAGCTGATGCCATTAGTTAAAAATCCCAACCCCTCCGAGTGGTTACGATCCACACACCCCGATTTTTATAGCTCAGACTTCTTCCATCACTTGAAACTATTGTCGTTACATCAACGATAGACTGCGAAGGTATAATGTTGTGAACAAAACAAAAAGCAACCTAGCTATATTTGTGGTAATTAAGCAGAAAACAAGCATGACCCACGAAAGTTTTGTTCCCAACCTACCGGTTTCATACAAGTCAAAGATAAGATTAAAAAGGATTCATGCAGTTGAAAAATTTGAGAGAAGACCATATACCAACAACTGCGAAGATATGACACATATAGTTAAATAAGACCTTTGTGCTTGTGTTTTCTCTCTTCAGTCTTCTGGAAGGCCGAAAGTGTGGACGGCTACCCTCTGTTGACTAGTGTGCACATCATCTTTATAAAAACAAGGGCAACCGTTGATCTTTACCATTGACGGACTCATGTGGCCAAGGGATGTATCCATTAGTTCACTCTACCGTAGATGAAGCAGGAGGCAACAAAAAAAAAGAAGAAAAAAAAAAAAAAAACTAGTTTTGACTTGTCTCATGGAGCAAGTTTTTCCGAATTTCGTACAATTATTTGTCGTATGACATGGAATGGAAGACTGAACAACAACGTCCCTTTCATTCTGATTGTATCTTTAACTTGAAGGATACGATTACCATTAGGCAGAGAGCTCAACAACAAAAAGAATTCAATGAAGTGTTTTGGTTTTTTGCTAGTTTGCATCTATCTAGAACTCATGTGTGATGCGCTTAGCCCGAACTTCACGTGTATGTGATACTTGAGTGCAATTTTTACACAAAGATTGTTCATGTGTTGAGACCCTCTGCATGGACTCGTATGTCTGCATTACTGTTGGTGCTAGGCTTGGCATTTTGGACCCAACCCGTTAACCCGATCCGACCTAACCCGTTAATATTTGTATTTGAATGAATGCTTAACGGGTCGGGTCACTAACGGGTGAACCTGTTAACAACCCGTTAAATAACGGGTCACTTTGGGTCAACTTGTTAGACCCGTTAGGCCCGTTAGGACCCTTAACACCCGATAGCATCCGTTATATTTTAGTAGTTTTAGTAAAGTCTTAATAATAAAAAATAAACTTTATGCAAAAAAGAAAATAATAATAATTGTTAACGGGTGAAATGGGTGACCCGTTAGCTTAACGGGTCGGGTTCGGATGACCCGTTAGCTTAACGGGTTGGGTTCAGATGACCTGTTAACTTAACGGGTCGGGTTGAACCCGATCCAAACCCAATAAACCCGACCCATTTACAGGTCTAGTTGGTGCACATGAGCATGCTTTTACCATTTTCGTTGATGATGGTATTTTATAATCTTGAAGATTTTGGAATATCATTTTTATAGAAAATGCTTATGCTTTTCATACTTTTTACGTAGTATGATTTTAGAAATGATATGGGTTTTGGAGCGAGGAGTTATTATGATATGAAAAGAAAAGAATTTTAGAAAATAATTATTTTTGTCCACTCACATTTTCTGTTTTGCACCCCCATAACTTAGTAGCTTTACTCTGGACGCGACGAGAAATCACTGGCAGTTATGACATCCACTTCTGGTAATGTAGGAAGATTTGCATGCATTATAATAAGGGCTCATCTCACACATGTACACTCTTATTCTAATTTTGTTTTCAAACGTTAATTTATTCGTAATTTTTTTTTTTACACGTTACTTGCATGTTATGGATTTGTCACCTTTGAGTGGATATCAATATCCACATGAATATTGGAGTCAGAGTGTGTCACTAACTTTTAACTGGTTACGTTAAGCGTTAAGCATTTAGCCCAATATTCTCATAAACTAAAACCTAATTATATCCTTAGTGTCGTTCCCAATTATAAGACACACAGACGACCTAAACCTAAATCTCATGGCCTTTTTAGTTGTCCACCTCTTATTCCTTCTCTCTTGTTTCTCCTCCTTGTCCTCTCCCCCACTTTTCTTCCTTCCCCAATTCATCTTGGCCAACGTTGAACAAGCTCTCCTAGAACAACAGACAAGTATGGATTCATAAAGTTACAAATGCCACAAACAATGCCGTTGAAGCTGCAAAGAGGGCCGGAGGCATCACAAAAGAATGGAAGAGGTGCCGCTTCATAGGGCGGCGAAACAAGCATTAGTCGAGCAAGAACAAAGCTTTGAGAGAGAGATATTGCTTGATGAAAATTTGGCGGGGTACAATCATCCAGTTAACGGGTGGATAATACCTGTAAACGGGTCAGGTTTATTGGGTTTGGGTCGGGTTGAACCTGACCCGTTAAGTTAACGGGTCATCCGAACCCAATCCGTTAAGCTAACGGGCATCCGAACCTGACCCTTTAAACTAACGGGTCACCCGTTTCACCCGTTAACAATTATTATTATTTTCTTTTTTGCATATAGTTTATTTTTTGTTATTAAGACTTTACTAAAATTACTAAAATATCATCAACTAACGGGTGTTAACGGGTCCTAACGGGTTGATCCAAAGTGATCCGTTATTTAACGGGTTCACCATTTAGCGACCCGACCTGTTAAATATTCACCCAAATACAAATATTAATGAGTTGGATCAGATCGGGTTAACGGGTTTGATCCAAAATGCTAGGCCTAGATAATAGGACGTAGAAATGGCCATATATCTGATGCTTGCTAAAGCATGGTGTATATTTGCCACTTTAAATTATATGTTTTGACACATTGGATTAAAATGCTTCTAGGTTCCAAGAAAACCTTAATATTATAGTCATCTAATTAGATGTATTATGACTCCCTCAAAAATAAAACTTTTTATGGTCTCTCTGTCACTTCACACTTTAAAGTCATTTCTCGTGAGCTGACATTATAAACATTGTTGAAATCCCACATCGGCTAGAGAAATAAAAAAAGAAGAGTTTAAATATTTTAACTTCACTCAAACTAATACCGAGGCTTTTTGTGATAAAACTCCACATCTGACTGATTATGTAGATGATAATTATCAAGTTGGGGACAATATCGATGTTGTTGGAAGTGAACCGTATGACATGTCTCTCTAACAATTTTACAAACATTGTATCGAAAACAAAAAGTGGCAAAAAAAACAAACCCATTTATAACATTTCTCTTATTTATACGCACGCCACTGGGAGGTTTTATTTATTATTTTTTTTCTAGAAGATTGTTGACTTTTTTTTGACAAACTAGACGATTGTTGACTAAGAAAGGAAAACTAAGAAGCACCCATCGCGATTCTCAATTAAATATCCATTATGCGCTTAATCGCAAAAAAAGTTATTTGACTCTTGGTTTTCCTAATTTTATTCTATTCAGGACGAATAGTCTCGACAAAGACAAATAAAGTTGAATTAAAATAAAATTGAATTAAGAATTGTTTCAGAACAAGGACAAATCGTACAAGTAGTCCACTGAGTAAATCAAGATTTACACTCGATAAAGAAATCAACTATTAATAATTTAACAATTGTCCTTTCATTTGACCAAAAACAAAAAAAAATAATTCTCCCTTCAACCAACTAACTTCACTGCTCTATGAGAGATATAAAAAAATAATAGATATGTTATTTAATTTTTTAAAACTATTCAAAATATAAAAAAATATGATTTTTTTATTGAATTAAATCAAAAAGTGAGAACATAAATTTTTTTAATGAGTATCTAAATATTATCTTAAAATAAATACGTGGCAGTTATTGCCAATTTGCCAACCCAAACAAACCACTTTTGGGATTTCTTCGAATTACCTTATTAAAAGGAGAGCACTTTTGCTCACTATCATAACTTATGGTATATGTTTATTATTTATCTAATTACTTATTATGTGTTTTTTCAACAAACTATGGTTAACTTTCATATTAAATTTTATTTTTTTAATTTTGAACAAAATTAACCAAAATTAAATTAAATAACACATAACAAATGATTAAGTATATTATGAGCATACCTCAAGGTTTAGGGTGGATAGCAAAACACGGGTTGTTTGTGACTTGTGAGGATGTAAACTAACACATTGACCAAAATCAGGAGAATCGTTTTCTTCCTCAACCACTTTTTTTTAGCAAACGATATTATTTATACTAAAGAAGAGCAAATAGACTTAGTATCACAACGGGCTAACAATAATATGGTTCAAATTTTTCTTTAGCAAGAATCGAACCTAAGACCTCTCACTTTTAAATGAAGAGGAATATCACTACATCGTAATATTAAGTGGCTTCCTCAACCACTTCTTTTTTTCTTTTTTCTTTTTTGGAAATATCCTCAACCGCTTTTAGTCCACGTTTCTCATTGCAATTTGAAAGCCTCATCAAGGTTTTCAACTTCCCACAAAAATAGTATAATTATAATGTTGTTAACTGCATTTTGCCGCAAAATTTGTCAACCGCATGTTGACAATCATATGGTTTATATCTATAGGTTTTTTTAGCGCCATCATGTACCTAAAACATTTTTAATTAGTAGTCAACATCCATTATATATTTTGATATGCTACATGTAGGATCAAGATTTTTCATGACTGGACTAAGACTTTAAAAAATATGGGCACAAAAATAAACTAATATATGAGTACAAATTAAAAATGAAATGAAAATTCGTACAAATTAAAAAATATTTGCAAATTAAAAATAGGTACAAACTAAGAATAAAAATATATGATAAAAAAATTTAGCCATAAATATAAATATACTAATTGTAACATTTTTAACATTAAAGGAGTATATTTAAAAATAAAAATATTTTATTATTCAAATAATTAATGATGTTATTAATACCCAATGACCTTAATCAAAAATTGAAAATGAATAGAATTTTAATAAATGGAGTAACAAAAAGAAGGATGTGAACCTAATTTTCCCTTTACCCTATATATTATAAAGTATTGAAACATAATGAAAACATGGGGAGCAAACATATAATGTATGTTCATTTAAGTATTCAGTAAGTCTCTTACAATTTATTAAAAAAATAATAATAATGCAAAATGAAAGTTATTTATTTTCTATCTAAATGAGTCGCAACCTAGGTGGGTTTGGCCAGGCTAGGTAGGCACCTCAATAGGTTTAGGCATCCTTTCTAAATTTTCAAACACTAAGGCATTAATCGGGGCGGTGGCCAACCGTCTAGTGCCTAGGCGGAGTTAGGCTAGGAATTTTAGAACAATGCTCCTACTGCCCTTTTTTTGCTCACATCCCCGCAGGTGTGGGCGTATTTGTGGAGCAAAAAATAATCCCAAAATTTCAAAAGACGACATGTGGACTTTTTCTCAAGAAATACAAGATTGCCCTCATTAAATGGGCATGGCTCTCAAATACTCTCACGCGCAGCTCAGCGTCCTTGAAGGTCCGAATTGCTAACTACGACTACTCAAGGCTCCCATGCTCATGACATAAAAAAGTCAAAGGCATTAAAGATAGGACTAATCACTAAATCCTATCTTTAATACATTCCTAATTGAAGATCAATTCCATCAAGTACAGAATCTCTACCACAGTCAATCATGGATGTTTCCATCATTATCCCAAGATATTATCTCTTAATTAATATCTTCGGAATATTGTTTCCTCATTCATCCAACAGACACACCTTGACCAAAAGGATGCTGCCACATATGGGGTAAAACCCTAACCCCATGGCCGACCACCTCCTCCTATAAATACCTTCATCTCCACCAAATTTTGATAAGCTTTTTGTTACACGTACAAGCCCCAAACACTCACTCTTCTTAGAGATACTGACTTAGGCATCATAGATCCATTGGCCAAACCACTCCCTTCCTCGTGGGTGTGTGGGGTTTTGGCCTTTGATCAAAGGTGTTAATTGTTTTGTAGGTACAAATTCGTCAGGACTAAAGATGGCAAATTTTTACCACCACACCTAGTATTCGTCAATTTTTCTGAACTCAATTAGATGTCTCAAATATTTTTTATTTAGCTAATATTTTGTAAGGATGATTTATGAAGTGCAACTTGAAAAATAGACAGTTTAAATCGTTGACGTTCGATGTGGTGTGTGCCCTACAACTAATTCTCATTTTTTTTTAAAAGTTGGGGATCCATTTCCTTAAAGAATATGTACTAACATAAACCCACTTAATTCAATGAATAAATACATGAATGGATAAATACATATAAGAGAGATATGAAACCTAACTCAAAAGGTACATAAATAAAATATACCTTCAAACAAGACCCATTAATATGTGATACAAGTTGATTATATATAAAAAAAAAAAAAAAACTAATGAAAATGACCTAAAAACTTTGAGTTTTAACAATAAAGACAAAATAAAGGGTAAAGTGAATAGTACTAGGATCGACTTTTTAGTGTAAAAATATGGTTTTTCGTTAAAATGAACAGTATAAGGAGTTTTTCGTTAAAGTTCCTTAAAAAAAATCATTTATATATATAGATAAATACAATTAATCTCTGATATTTGAACCAAGTTTAGAGGAGGAAAGAAGAATAACAAATAGCATTATGATTGGCCGAGAGCTGCTATTTTATCTGGCATGGCGTATTTGTGACTATGTCAGATATTGAATTATGTTTTGACAAATTGGCTTACAATGTTTCGAGGTTCAAAGAAACATTAAGGTTATATTCACCCAGTGAACTTGCTCACTCAAGTTAAAATAAATTGATGTGATTAAATTTGTCATTAGATGGACTTTGATCAAATATGCACGCCATTAACTGGTGTAATTTCTAGAAGCTTGTTGGCTAAGAGATTTGACTTTATCTACCAGTTTTGTTGCGGATGCTTTAGCTTATTTTGGTCGCTTCTTCTCGAATCTTTATTTTTGGGATTTTTGTTTACCTAATGTTGGAAATATTTTTCAATGTAACTGGAACATGGGGTGGTACACCACGTGTCACTATACCAAGGGTGGAACATGTGTGCTAAAAAGTTAATAACTTAAAAAATACAATTTCCCACCACTTATATAGAAACACATGGTGTACCATCTATGTTCCCGTCACAATGAAAATTTTCTACTAATGTTGCTCTTCTTGCCTTTAATTTTGATTGTATTAGAAAACGGTTATACTAGAAGTTTCATACTTTGATGAATTTCTATGCATATATAGAAAAAAAAAAAGGTTCTAAAAGATGATAGGCTTTAGTTGGGCGATGAGTTGGGTTCTAGGGCCTAACGGCTAGACGAACGCCTAAGGAGGTCAAGATACTATTTCTTAATTTTCAAATGCTTAAAAATTAATCAGAACGATGGATAGCTGTCCTAATGACAATGTTTTTAATACATGCTTTATTGACTTCAAGTTTTGGCGCAAAACTGTTTTCGACTTGTAAGGATGTAAATTAAGACTGCTTTCTTCCTCGAAGTTGTGTTTTAGTCCACGTTTCTCATTCCAATTTGAAAGCCTCATCAAAGTTTCTAACTTCCCACTAAAATATTCTTTTCACACTGCAGTTAAATGCACTAGTCAAGTTTGTCCATTACATATAAATAATTATATAAAAGTTATGTAAATTAATTTTTAAGATTAAATTTATAAGTTTATTAAATATGTCATAATAAAAAATAAATACGTTAATTAATATTTAATAATAATTTAATAATATTGAGATGCATCTTCGAAAAAATGCAATTAAACTCACGATAGAAAAACCCTCCATTAAAAGCGTGTTTACTAATCCGTAATCAAATTTACATCCGCATTTTCAGTACCAAATCTTCATAGTAAGAAAAGAGGAAAAAACAAAAGCTGTGATCCAATTCAATGTCTGATACAGCCGAGTGAACTGCCTTTAATTCAAAGTCTTTGCCCTCCTAATCCTCCATCAAATACTATCAATACTTGAACCTTTAAGCAGTAATCTAGTATTCGATGGAGCTCCTCTGTTTCATGGTTTTCAGCATTTGCTTGCTCTTCTCTCTGAGCCAAACTTCATCAGCTGCTGACACCATCACTGCATCTCAGTCCCTCAGCGATGGCAAGTCGTTGGTTTCATCTCCCGGCGGAATTTTCGAGCTTGGTTTTTTCAGTCCAGGCATTTCCAAGTCTCGTTACTTGGGAATCTGGTACAAAAATATCCCAGTCCAAACCGTTGTTTGGGTTGCTAATAGGCAGTCTCCAATCAATGGTTCCACCGGGAGTTTGACGATCAACACCACAGGGCATCTTGTCCTTCTCGAGAACAACCAGACAGTTATTTGGTCTGTGAATTCGTCAAAACAAGCCAACAGCCAGAGTCCTGTCCTGCAGCTGTTAGACAATGGCAATCTTGTCCTGAGAGACGAGGGAGATGCTAACTCAGGGATCTACTTGTGGCAAAGCTTTGACTACCCTTCTGATACTTTACTGCCGGGAATGAAGCTCGGGTGGGACTTGAAAACCGGACTTAACCGGCGTGTAACAGCATGGAAGAGTCCGGATGACCCTTCTCCAGGGGACTTTATATGGGAGATGGTGCTGCACAACTATCCTGAGCCTGTTATGTGGAAAGGGTCTAATGAGTTCTTGAGAAGCGGTCCTTGGAACGGTGTTTTGTTCAGCGGAAGACCCCCCAAGGCCCTTCCGGCTTTGAACTTCACTTTTGTTTCCAATGAGGACGAGGTTTACATGATATTTCAGATGGTGAACGAGTCGTTGCTTGGACGGATGTTGATGAACCAAACCACGTCGTTTCGCCNGAGGTTTACATGATATTTCAGATGGTGAACGAGTCGTTGCTTGGACGGATGTTGATGAACCAAACCACGTCGTTTCGCCAGCAGTGGATTTGGTCACAGGTAGATCAGAATTGGACACTCTACGGATCGTTTCCGAGAGACCCTTGCGACAGTTATGGCCACTGTGGTGGCAATGGCAATTGTGTTCTTGGGTCATCGCCAATTTGTCAATGTTTGGAGAGGTTCGTTCCTGCGTCGCTAGAGAAGTGGAAACTGAGCGATTTTTCAGAAGGTTGCGTGAGGAGAAAACCGTTGAGCTGCAAGAACGATGGGTTTGCTAAGTATTACGGGTTGAAATTGCCGGATACTACGCATAGTTGGATAAATAAAAGCATGAACCTCGATGAATGCAGGGCGAAATGCTTATCGAACTGTTCCTGTTCGGCTTATACGCACTTGGATGTGAGAGGAGGAGGCAGCGGTTGCGCAATCTGGTTTGGTGATCTTGTTGATATTAAGCAAATTCCCGGTGGTGATCAGGATCTGTACATCAGGATATCTGCTTCAGAACTAGGTATAAACTCAAGTACAATTCGTCTATTGTGTTTTTTTCTTTACTTGTCCAATTTGATCAGTAGGAACTTACCATCCCTTTCTGCTTAAATGTCTAATTTTGTCTGGTGTTCAACTATGTATGTTATAATGTCTCGATTAATCTACAAAGGAGGGAAAGACGAGAAATGGAAGGCAGGAGTGATAGCTGCATCCGCATCTGCTGTAATTGTTGGGATGCTCTTAGTTGGCTATTGTTACATTCTACGATTCAGAGGCAAGAAAGATGTCAAAGGTAGTGATACAAATTCCTGAAAGATTTTTTTTTGATATTATATATAGAATCACTAGTTTATTATCACTTATTGTTGTTACTTTTTAATGATTATGTAAGATGAGGAGATTGAAGAACGGAAGGAAGATGACCTGGAGCTGCCATTGTTCGACTTGCCAACAATAGAGAGTGCCACTAATTACTTTTCGATCAACAATAAGCTTGGAGAAGGTGGTTTTGGACCTGTATACAAGGTAATTTTCGGTCTGCTAGCACAAGAAAAGTAATTTAAGGAAGCACTTGGTTCCTCCAGGACGTAACAATTTTTTGGAAAATGTGACTATGTTCAGGGTAGACTAGTAGATGGACAGGAAATCGCAGTCAAGAGGCTTTCGAGAAGTTCTGGACAAGGAATGAAGGAGTTCAAAAATGAAGTAATACTGATTGCCAAACTTCAACATCGAAATCTTGTGAAGCTTCTTGGTTGTTGCATTCAGGGAGAGGAGAAATTGCTGATTTATGAGTACATGCCCAACAAAAGCTTGGACTACTTCCTTTTCGGTATGTTCCCTTAAAATTCTGTTGCTTGTTGGACTTCATTTTTAGTTTGATCCTTTGAGATTCTGATAGTTTATGAGTCTTGAAATTTACAATTTTCCAGATGAAATACGGAGCAAGTTGTTGGATTGGCCTCAGCGCTTTCAAATTATCTGCGGGATTGCTAGGGGGCTTCTCTATCTTCATCAGGACTCCAGACTGAGAATTATACACAGAGACCTCAAACCAAGTAATGTTTTACTCGATAGAGATATGAACCCGAAAATCTCAGATTTTGGTCTTGCTAAAACTTTTGGTGGGGATCAAATTGAGGGAAATACAAACAGAGTGGTTGGAACATAGTAAGTATTTTTGACACTTTCTTCACATAGTATACATTATTTGTCCTTTTTTTTTTTTTTGCATTTAACATGCTCAGGTTGTTTAAATGATTTATTCTGTAGTGGTTACATGGCACCTGAATATGCTACCGAAGGGCAGTTCTCTGTAAAATCTGATGTCTTTAGCTTCGGTATTTTACTGCTGGAGATAATTAGCGGTAAGAAAAGTAAGGGGTTCTATCATCTGAACCACCGGCTTAATCTTATCGGAAATGTAAGTTACAACAGTATGTTAAAGCACAATTTCGTTTCATTCTGCATGCCAAAACAATTGGTTACTTATAAAAATGATTAACATCTGTTTTAGGCATGGAGATTGTGGAAAGAAGGAAGGCCACTAGAACTGATTGATAAAGGGCTTGGGAACTCATGCACTCTATCAGAGGTGCTGCGATGCATTCACGTCAGTCTCTTGTGTGTGCAACAGCAACCTGAGGACCGGCCAACCATGTCATCAGTTGTTCAGATGCTATGCAGCGAAAGTGCTTTGCCTCAGCCTAAAGAGCCAGGATTTGTTCCAGAAAAGGGTTTACTTGATGGAGTGATCAATCAGTCATGTAATGGATTAACCATTACAGAGCTCGAGGCTCGTTGATCATATATATCTATTCAGTGTTGTTTATCATACATTATATAGAAACCCTAAATCCTCCGGTATCCTAGTTAAACTAGTCCTTTTTGAAAACTTCTTGTTTGGAGGGGATAAATGCCATTTTCTACCTGCAACAATGTACTGATCAAAATTAAAATAACCAGTACCATTTTCACTGTACTTGGTATCTGGGCCGCGTTATAACGATAATCTCTGCAACGAATTAGCAAATCTGTTCATGTAGCATGCATGAACCGTTAATTTCAGTAGCCTAAATAACTCGTGAAGGAACGAAGGAAGACTACTAGAACATATTCATGAAGGGTTCGGGAATTCCTGCACTCTACCGAACGAGTACTGTGATATGCATAATGCATCCATATGATTCTTTGTTTGCCTTTCCTGAGGACAAGCCAAGATTGTGACACGTAGCACATGTATGTTAAGTGAAAAAAAAAATTAAGATTCCATTATAAAAACAATTGATAATATACAAAGTAGTCTTAAGCAGTACGGCTCGTTTGTTCCAATAAGATGATTTACTCGACAAAGATTGTTTCTTATTTAAGAAGGCTCGTTAAGGATCATTCGATTTATCATCAATTCGATAGTGTTTATCACATGTTATACAAGTCCAACCGGAAAAACAAACTTCCAAATTAAAAATTATAAAGTATAATATGTCATGTCAAATTATAAAGTCTACTTCTAAAAACAGCAGTATTGTTTTTAACTCAGTAATTACTACCTGCACAATTTGTCAAGTGTGAGGTTTTATCAAAAAGGCATCAGCGTTAGGTGGAGTGAGTTTAGAATTTTTAAGCTCTTCTTTTGTGAGAATTACGGTCGACGTATGATATTTCAACGTGTTAAATATTTATCGTTTCAGTCATCCACCAATTGTTCTCATCTTCGTCTCTTTTTTTTTTTTTAATCTATAAATTCTATTTTGATTTGAATGGTTGAATATGCCAAATTTTCTAGCCGTAATTTGTTCAGAATGTTCCTGAGGTTGAAGGGAGCCTATTGATGGTGGTAGTAATCGATGGAGTTGGCTTCGAAAATGGCAGATCGCCGCCGTGCACCTCAAAAACCCGCTGGGAATTTCATCATGAATTAAGGCCCAATTAACTCGGTTTTTTTTTATGAAATTGGAAGGGTAAGGGATGCTAGGTCAATTCTAGGTGATGTGTGGCTTCAATTCACAGGAGAAAACGCCGTAAAAGGCATCGGCAAACTTCCTTTCCGTTGGTCGGGTCGCGGGCCACAGTGACCCGGTTTGTTTTTGCTGGGTTTCTGGTTGGATCCCCTGCATTTCCTCCCCTCTATTTCTTTCCTTTGTTTTCTGATTGGGCAGCCACTGCCTTCTCTTCCATCTCTCACGCACCTCCCTCCTTTCTTTCTTCTCCCTCATGCTGCCATCTGGCAGCTTCTAGACTCCTCTTCAATTTTTTTATAAACCTCTAATTTCTTTGTTTCAACTCTGATTCACAAATGGTTTTCGCCTACGTTTTCGTAGGATCGAGCTCTATCCAAATATATCAAGAAATACAATAAAATACGTTCTCGTATAATTACGTTAAACCAACTAGGGCATTTTCATCTTTTTTCCTTATCAATAAATTTTACAACGTAAATTATAATAGTTTCCAGTAACAAAATTTTAAAATCTCCCAATTAAGTTTTCATAACCATAAATAGATTTATTTTCGATTTTTCCCCACATATCCATAATTATGAATATCAAATTCATATACTTAAATTTTTTAGGGTATTACAAGTTTCATTCCTTCTGTCTATTCAACTAATTCTTATACACGATTGTTTTCCATTGAGGTCAGCTCACTATTCATTGCTTTTATCCACTTGTCAGCATTTGGCCTTGAGATTACTTCTTTAAAACTTATAGGATCATTAAATTCTGATAAATCAATGTCATTCTCAGCCAAGTATACAAAATCTTCTACAGTTGTAGGTTTCCTAACCCTAGTTGATTTTCTGAGATTAGTGATGATGTTGATGTTGCCTTCTTGTATTTGATGTTGTTGATCCATAGTGGTTGTTACTGCCTCAATTGTTGTGATAACTTGATCATTATTTACCACTTCTAGAACTGTTGCATCAACCTCGTGATCTTCATCACTTGCATCAATTTCACTATCCTCCATGTGTCCAATAATTTTAAGAAGTGGAGCTGCTACACTTACCTCAGTCCCAGGACCAATATCAGTGTCATGCTTTAAGAAGATTGCCTTGCCAGCTTCAACTATTTTGGAAGTGTAATTAGGACAATAAATTTTGAAACCTTTTGACCTTTCTGCATACCTTACGAAAAAACAACTGATGGTCTTGGGATCGAGCTTTTTGTTGTTAGGACTATAAACTTTTGCTTCTGCTCTACAACCCTAAATGTGAAGATGGTTCAAGCTGGGTTTTCTCCATGTCCACAACTCAAAAGAAGTACCCTTAACAGATTTCGATGGCACCCTATTTAAGATATAATTTGCAGTCTTCATTGCTTCTCCCTACAAAAAACTTGGCAAATTAGCTCTACATATCATGCTTCTTACCATGTCCATTAAGGTCCTGTTTCTTCTTTCTGCAACCCCATTTTGCTCGGGGGTTCCAGGTGTAGTGTATTGAGCTACAATCCCATGTTCTTACAAGAATAATGCGAAAGCTCTAGGATGTCTACCAATTTGAGTATATCTACCATAATATTCTCCATCCCTATTAGACCTAACGATCTTTATTTTCTTTTCCAATTGATTTTCAACTTCATTCTTATAAATTTTGAAAATTTCAAAAGCATTGGATTTCTCAGTAAAGGTTACAAAGTACTTGTTTCCTTCCATTGTAGGCATTGGAAAATGATCACAAATGTCCGTGTGAATGATTTCTATGACTTGTTCACTTCTAGTTGATCCTTCTTTCCTACTATTTGTCATTTTACCTTTGATGCAATCCACACAAAAATCAAAGTCATTAAAATTCAAAGATGGTAAAATGTCATTTTTAACAAGCAATTCCATTATTTGTTTTGAAATATGGCCAAGTCTCTTATGCCATTGGTTTGAAGATTGAGTTTTGGTGTTTCCATTTTGGATGTTAAAAACGTGTTCGTTAAAGTTTAACTTTATTTGGAACATTCCAACACTCAAGAAACCAAAACAAATTTGAGATGATTTATAAAAAATGTTGAAGATAATATTAGTAATGGTAAAATAAAATCCCAACATAACTAGCTTTGAAACTGACATCAACTTCCTTCTCATAGAAGGTACATAAACGACATTTTCCAATTCTAAACAAAAACCAAATTCTAATTTTAGCCTTAATATTTCCTAAAGCTTTAACTTCAACTCTTCTTCCATTGCCAACATAGATTTTGACTTCATCTTTATTTGGTGTTCTCCTTGTTATGAAGTCCTGCAATGAATTCGTAACATGAATAGAAGAGCCTGAGTCAAGCCACCATGCAGTGCTAGGTATATCAATTAAATTTGACTCAAAACACGCAAAAATATTTTTTCCTTTCTTTGACTCTTGTTCAGCAAGCCAAGCCTTATATTCTGGGCAATTTCTCTTCATATGACATGTTTTCTTGCCAAAATAGCATTTGAAAATCATTGGTTTGTTAGCTTTAAAGTTCCTTTTGGTAGGAGATGGAGCCCTTTTGGTAGTATCTTTTCTGGTAACATTAACAGCCGAAGGTTAATGTGCTTTATAGGCACCATGCACGAGATTGACAGACTCAACCTTTTCCTTTTCATACTTCTCCTTTTTCATCCTTTATTCTTCACTTACACATATAGCAATTAACTCATTCACATCCCATTTTTCACTCAAAGCATTATAAGATACTTTCAGTTGAGTGTAGCTATCAGGTAGTGAGTTCATTATCACATGCACAATGAATGTTTCAGATATAGGTACCTCGAGAGCCCTAAGCTTTCTAGCAACATCCATCATTCTAAAATACATTCACGTACTCTCTTAATGCCATCATATCTCATGGTGGTAAGTGAGTTCATGAGATTACCGTCTCTATTTTTTTAGACTCCTTGTACTTTTCTTCGATGGACGCAAGAAAGTCCTTGGCATTGGTAGCATCAGGGAAGCCACCACGAACCACATCAATCATACTCCTCTTGATAATCATCAGGGAAATCCTATTTGATTTTTGCCATTTTTCATACTTGGACTGTTGGTTGGATGTGCTCCCATTTATCAGCATATGAGGCTCTACAGTTCTGAGTGCTAAATCCCAATCCATGACTCCTAGCATGATCTCTAGATCCTATTTCCATTTCTTATAGTTGATACCAGTAAGTGGTTCGATAATGTTGAGGTTCATGAAGCTAGGATTCATGGTTGTCAAAGCATAAAACTGTCGAATATTAATCCTTATCCCTAAACCATATATCACAAAAATCAACATTCTTTAGATTGATGAAATATGTGAATATTTTCTTTGTTCATATCACTTTTGCAGCTCATGCATGAATTTCTTTAACTATGATTATAGGTTTTTATGATCTGACAATGATAGTTGTGTTCATGTATTGGTTGTCAAAATGATACCACTCAAAAACTAAATATGAACATCTTAACTTCTTTAGAGGATCAACGTTCAAGATTAATGTTCAAGTGCCATTTCTGGTATATGTATTAAGATGAAAAAACCCACATGAATAAGAATGGCTTTAGCCATCACATGCTCGTGTATGTTTTCCCAAGATAATATGTAACCAGTTCTGTAACCTGCATAGCAATAAGAAAAAAAAATAAATCTCGATGCCTCCAACATAGGATTAAGATGATACGTGAAGGCTCTGATACCAACTATAAGTATATAATTTATGAAAAACTAAATCATGATAGCAAATTAACCACTCACCAGATGAAGACATTATTGCTTGAGTTAAAGGGTTCTTCTGCAACTCTGCACTACTGGAAACAAGGCTCAATCAATGGGGCTTGAGTATCTGAAAGCTTGTGTACTTGTGAGAGCGCATGGACCCTAGCTTTATACTATAAACGATAGAGTTCAATAAGGACACTTCCCATTATGTAATCCTTATCAAACTATCTTTATCACCGTAAAAACTCTAATAAACATATCATATAATAAAGTCCTAGTTCTATCGAGATTGCTTGAGGCTATTATCCTAATTATACAATTTCTGATAAGCCATTCCACATAGCTAATGTTAATCTTCTTATTATTCCAAAACACTTTTACTCGATAAATAATAGAACTTACATTTATTACATGTTACATAAGTCCAAGCAAAAAAACAAACTTTCAGATTAAAAATGATAAAGTATATTATGTTACGTCAAATTATAAAGTCCGCTTCTAATAACAATGATATTGTCTTTAACTCGGTAATTACCACATGCACAATTTGTCAGGTGTGAAATTTTATCAAAAAGACCTCAGCGTTAGGCAGAATGAGTTTAGAATTTTTAAGCTCTTTTTGTGTCAGAGTTACGATCAACTTGTGATATTTGAACGTGTTAAGGCCATCTCCAACTGAAGGGTTCAGAGGGCCGAAAATAGCTCGAAAACCGTCTCCTACCAAGGGCTAGGCCATAGGGATCGTGGGCCCCACGAAATCTGAAAGGGCCAAAGGGCCAATTGGCTAGCCCTATCCAACGACAGGAATTCTAGGCCAAATTTCAAATGTAACGGCTAGCTGACGTCATCTAGTCGTTATTTTTTATTTTATTTTTTACAGTTTTATTTATTTTACACAATTTTTTTCCTATAACTTCTTTATTTTTCTATAACTTCTATTTTACAAATTTTGTTTTATATTTTTTTCTAAATTCTATTTTTTTTCCTATAACTTCTGTTTTACAAAATTTGTTTCATATTTTTTAAATTCTATTTTTTTCCTGTAACTTCCTAAGCCATTATACAACATTAAATTAAATTAAGTAACATGAAACAACATTAAACAATATGAAACAACATTAAATACCATTAACCAACATAAAAATTATACAATATAAAACTTAGCTGTGTGTGAATTATAGCCCAATATCCACCCTATTTATAGCAAAAAAAAAAAAATTCAAATCCAACGGCTAGATGACGTCAGCTACCAACGGCTAGCTGACGTCACTTAGCCATTGGATTTGAATTTAATTTGTAGTTTTAAATAATAAATTATGTTTCGCTCTATGACCCTCGGTTAGAGACTGTTTTTTGTGACAGACTAAAACGAGCTCTATGATCATTTGGCCATCGGTTGGAAATAGAGACAAATATGGTCTTATACTGTTAATTAAAATATTAATTTTTTGAAGAAACATAAAACTAAAACGAGCCATCTGATCACCATTCCATTAGAGATGACCTAAATACTAAAACATTTCAGTCATCCACCAAACATTCTTCACGTCTTCCTCTCTCCTTTTTTTTTTCTCTATGATCATTTGGCCATCGGTTGAAAATAGAGACAAATATGGTCTTATACTGTTAATTAAAATATTAATTTTTTGAAGAAACATAAAACTAAAATGAGCCATCTGATCACCATTCCATTAGAGATGACCTAAATACTAAAACATTTCAGTCATCCACCAAACATTCTTCACGTCTTCCTCTCTCCTTTTTTTTTTCAATCTATAAATTCTATTTTGATTTGAAATGTTGGATACGCCAGATTTTGTAGCCGTACTTTGTTCAGAATATTAAGTACTCAGTCGTGTGACCCCACACCCTCTAGTTTTTTTTTTTTGAAAGACTCCACACCCTCTAGTTTCCATTTATTAGGCCAGCCATTAAATGAATGTATCATCGATGTGGGCCCACGTGAAATCAGAAATCGTGCGGGTGACGGTCAATTGCAGCATATAAACGTTTATTTTATTGTAATTTGTGAATGTTAATGTATCTACCTAAGTCACAGAGCTTCTGCAACTTGAAAGCAATGGAAAATCATATTGTTTTTTCTTTCATTTTTGTTGGAATTCAGTTGTCCCTCTCCTTCTTCAAACCCTCACTTGCAGCTGATGTCATTACTCAAAAATCCCAACCCCTCATAGATGGCAGCACCTTGATTTCCAAAGACGGCAGCTTTCAAATGGGGTTTTTCGGTCCCCCAGGTTTTGGCTTTTCCCAGAAGCGCTTCTTGGGAATTTGGCACAACAGTTCGGTCCCATCAGTCCCAAATGTTATTTGGGTTGCAAACCAGCACAACCCCATCAATGGTTCATCTGGTTTTTTGATGATAAACACCTCAGGCAGTGTTGTCCTTCTAAGTCAGGACAACACTGTTGCCTGGTCGATATCTTTGTCCAAATATCCCCGGAATCCGGTCTTGCAGCTCTTGGATTCCGGCAATCTTGTCCTGAGAGAAGCAAAAGATGGAAACCCAAGAAACTACATGTGGCAAAGTTTTGACTATCAGCCTGATAGGAGTCTATTGACATCAACTTCGAGAGATTACTGCGACGATAACCGACGTTGCGGCTCCAATGGACTATGTTTTATCACTAAATCCCCAGTTTGCAGTTGCTTCCAAGGATACGAGCCGAGATAAGGGGCTCAATCTTTAGTCGATGGTTGTGTATTGCCTGATGAATCCATTGTTTTTCGTAAACTTTTAATTGTTTCCACGGTTTTGTGTTCTTCCAATGATTGTCATTCTAGCTGTGATTTAACAATGGTTGGTTTTCCCTGTTGAAATGAACTATGAAGAATCGAATTCGCCGAAGACAAAGTTAGCAGTGATACTTGTGTCGGTTGCTGTCGTTGTTGCCGGGACACTCTTGGCTGTTTATTTCATTCACAGAAAGAGAAGAAAGTTCAAAGGCAAGTACTTCTTCCATCACCACCTTCAAACTTGTAATACTATGGTCATATCGCCTTTTCGGTTTTTCAATTTGGTACTATAAGGTTAGATTTTTCACATTCACTCTGCATCCCAATATCCTAAGCCAGAATACCTTTGATGTATTCTCAATCATTTACCTCAAGTTTCAATGATTTAGATTGTATTTCCATAATTGATACCATGTCAAGTCACTGGATTTTGAAGCTGGCATGGTGAAACTAGTACGTACGCCATGAATTACATTCCACGCAATCATTAAAAAGAAGAACTTACCTGGAAATGTTTTGAGGCATCGCAAGTCAGATACCGAGGCATCAAGTGCTGCTCCTTAAATTTGTAGTAATTTGTTGTATAGTTTTAGTTACCTGAGTAATGAGTGGAAGAGTGACCTTATGAATGCATGACTACAGCCTACATGATTCAAAAACAGAAGATTTACGTTGTATAGGTTGTGATGATTTTTTCTTCTCATTCACAAGTTGACGTTCTTTATCTTTTCTCTTTATATTAGATAGAATGAGGAACAACAACGAAGGACAAGAAGACAACCTGGAGCTACCGCTATTTAGTCTCTCCACACTAGTCACCGCCACTGATAACTTTGCATTCAACAGGAAGCTTGGAGAAGGTGGGTTTGGATCTGTGTACAAGGTAAAGTTCCTTTCTGTGAGCACAATAACTGTAAACAACAATGAAACACTACCTTTTCCTTTCAAAACTTCGCAATCCTTATTCTAATACAAATTTTCAGGGTAGACTAGAAGATGGGCAAGAAATTGCTGTGAAGAGGCTCTCAGAAGTATCGGGGCAAGGATCAAATGAGTTCAAAAATGAGGTATCACTGATCGCTAAACTTCAGCACCGGAATCTTGTAAGGCTTCTCGGTTGTTGCGTTGAAGGAGAAGAGAGATTGTTGATTTATGAATACTTGCCTAACAAAAGCTTGGACCTCTACATTTTCGGTTCGAATCCTTAAAACTTACTATGTAGTGTTGAAACTACTTTGTTGCAGTTATTCTTTTCGTTCTAAAACTCTTGAATTTGTTCATATAAGAGTCAAAATTTAGTAACATGAATTAAAACTTACCAGATGAGACTCAAAGTAAACTGTTGGAATGGCCGCAACGCTTTCGCATTATCTGTGGGATCGGCAGGGGTCTTCTCTATCTGCACCAAGATTCCAGATTGAGGATTATTCATAGAGATCTTAAAGCAAGTAATGTTTTACTTGATACGGAGATGAACCCGAAAATCTCAGACTTCGGCTTGGCTAGAATGTTCGGAGGAGACCAGACTGAAGGCGTGACAAGAAAAGTGGTCGGAACCTAGTAAGTATGCATAACATCTCTGCTTACTATCTACTGATTCTTAGTTCTTTGTTTTCTTTCTTATTGCATTACATCTCTGCGTATCGTCTAATAGTTTCTTAATCGATGTGTTTTGTTTCTTGCCAATACTTTAGTGGTTACATGGCACCAGAATACGCAATTGATGGTCAATTCTCTGTAAAATCAGACGTGTTCAGCTTTGGAATTTTGTTGATGGAGCTAGTCAGCGGGAAGAGAAGTAGAGGGTTTTATGATCCGGACGACAACCTCAACCTCATTGGATATGTAAGTATGCACCATCGACTTCCTCATTTACCGGTGTTTGATCTCGTCACTGACAAACCAATCGTGTGCCTTAGGCATGGAGGCTGTGGAAAACCGGGAGATATCTAGAGTTGATCGACGAATCCTTAAGGGACTCACTCACTCTGTCGGAAGTCGTGCGTTGCATACATGTTGGTCTTTTATGCGTGCAGCAGCTTCCTGAGGACAGACCAACCATGTCATCTGTGATTCTGATGTTGGGCAACGACTCCCGCTTGCCGGAACCCAAACAACCAGGCTTCTTTGGTGGAAAAAATTTACCTGAAGCATATTCATCTTCGAGTAAGACCGAATCATCTGCTACCTACGACTCAACCGTAACAGTCCCGGAGGCTCGATAAGATTCAACTAATCGCACATCTTGTGCCGTGTAATTTATTCAAGGTATTGTTCATAACATTGTAAGATTGAAATGGTTTCTGAATGCAGCTTCGGAAACTTGTAAATAATTTATCTTTTTAGTTCTCACCTCTCCCAGACCCTGCGTAAAGCGGGGGCCTTGTGCACTGGGTAGTTCTCTTCTAATTCTTTGGGCCATAAATATCACACAAAAAGTTGCTCAAAAATGTAGTGAGAAAAATTCAAATTTCAACTGCACACCCCAAAAATTATGTACAGGACACCCAAACTACCCTAAAAGCAAATAACAAGAGACACCCCTGCTGAATTCTGAGCCTAAAGGAACACCTACTACAAATACTTGTTGAAAAAGTAAGTCCCTATTTTCCCTTTCTTTGTAGTCCTCTTATCTGCCCTACGAACAAACAATCTCAATGTGAGCACTGCTGTATCTCTAGAACAGCTCTCACTGTCCGTTTTCAACAGATACTCACCTCCGTTTTCGGAGCTGCTGAGTATTATGAATTCTGTTGGACTTCCATATGGGATTCTGACAATTGTGTTTGAAGAAAACTTCTCTGCAACTACAGCTCCGCTTCCACTCGGCCCTCCACTACACTTTATGCTGTAAGCTCCCCGCTTTATGGCCAGTGTTGCAGGTTCCCATACGTCGTGGTATTCGGTGAACTGAAGTATTTTGAACGAGGCTTGGCCCTTGTGAAGAATTTTCTCTATCTGTGATTGCATTTCGGGGTCGCAAGTGATCTTCTTGTTCTCGTTGGCAAACACCTTTACGGGCGCCCCCTTTCGCTTCCTGTTGTCCAGAGGCTGGACTTCGATCGCAAGGTATGCATCGACATCATCAGCAGTTACAAGGTAGTTCGGTTCCTTTGCTCCGTCAATGTAGTTAACTGATCCGTCTTGGAGATGTCTTACCCACTCAAAGTTGCAACTGGTTGTTCCGTTGGTGGAGTATCCAGATGCTTGAAGCTTGTGTCCTGGAAAAGCTTCACCCGAGATTTGGAGGCCCTCGATAGCTGGTAATGGATCATCATCTGCAGCTTCTGAGTATGAAGAAGAGCCCTCTTCAATAACTGGCGTTAAGTAACGGGGATATGGGGAGCTGGATTCATTGAGCGGTGATGCGTAAGGAGACGTTCCTGCACTCCAATTGGACGAGTCTCTCTCATTGTGGTTTCCCTCTGCATCTTGATCATCCATCTCTCTCTGTGTGTTCCCGACAGGATCACGAAATGTCACCTGTCTATTACTCGTTACTTCATTAGACCGATTTACTTGAGTAACAGCATGAGTTGGAGGCACATACTGGGCTACAAAAGTCCGGTTTGGAACAGGGTGATACGTATTCCCCATGACCAGGTCATTGTGTTCCACATTGTTGGCCACACTGCCACCAAAACCACTCTGCTGATGAGGATTCCATTCCGCAGTTGTCTGCGCATCGGAGGTAGCAAGCGCCTTGCTTCCACCAATGTAAGAATGTGCTTGCTGATTCTGAGCAACTATTTCAAGCCCATTTCTGCTTACATTCAGCAATGCTGCTCCAGCAACGGACTGTGGTGGTGGCGGTGGTGATAACTGCGGCGCAGAAACATTAACTTTACTCGGCTGCTGATTTGTATCTGATCGCCAAGGCGTTAACTGATACTGCAACTCTTTCAATTTGGACTCAGTAAGAAGCAACTTCTCCTTCATATACCTAAACAAAATCTTCACATTCTCAACAATCGATTGCGCATCAGGGACAGGTGGCTGCAACGAGTACTCAGCCAGAATCGGCAGCAAAGACGAAACAAACGTCGATCTCTCCTGCTGCGCATCCTGCACGGCGTAAGCGAGCCGAATGTTCTCCTCAATTATGTCTTGCCTGTAGGACAGAGACTTTGATGCAGCATCCACAAGGTCCTGCTGCTGCTGATCAAATGCCAAGCGCATGTAAGCAATGCGCTTCTCCAGCACATATATTTCGTTCCGAATTTGCGCCTCTTTGATCGAATAATCCGCCAAATGCTTCCGCAATTGCATAATTTCCTGATCGTGCTCATGAATCCTAACAACCAGATCCTTCTTCAACATGCTGCTATTAGGGTTATTCGACTCGGTCAATGGCATCAACCCATTTCCGTAATCACCCCCCGTGCTCGACCTGCCTGGTAAAAGTGACGTCATCGTAGACGGCGATGACAATCTCGATATCACGTTGCTTGCGTTATCAGCCGCCGTCGGAGTACCCGAAACCCGAACCACCTTCATTCCTTCATTGATTTCGCTGCCGCTCAACTGGGTCTCCCTTGTTTCCGATTCCCCACGACTCTGCTGTGACGAACCGTGATTCGCAATCCTCTCGATTCGATTGTCGACGCCGGGGGCAGCTACCTGATGAGCTTGGTCCAGAGATTCGCGGGCGGAAGGCGGCAACTGGGCGGCCATGGATTCGTGGAGCTTGCACCTGTGCAGCTCGAGAATCTTGTGTTCGAGCTGAGCCCGCAACCGAATGTTGTCTTCCACCTGCTGCTTGATTGTGGCCTCCGCAGCTTCCATGGCGTACATAACTTGAAGCAAGCTGCTGTCTTGATTGTCTGCGGTGGTGGTGGCGGTGGGGGTAGAAGAAGCAATTGGGTCGGCGGTGGAAACCGTCAACCCTGAGAATTTCTCCACGATTTTCCAATCGTGACCGTTCTCCATTGTGTTGATTTTCTGGTCTTGGTGGTGGTGGTTTGGGGTTTTTCTGGTCTGTCTGTCTCACTTCATTATTTGTTTTTGTGTGTTTGGAAGTGTTTGTGAATTTTTTTGGTGAGCTTTTTATTTGATTTGAAGGTCATCGTGTTTATTTATATTTAACCAGGGCTTGTGTATTGAGCCCATTTGATGATCTTGAATAATTTATGGGGCTTCTTTTGGGGAATAGATTTTTCAGTGTGGTCGTCACACGAAGTGATACATTACGTATATCTATATAAATTGTGTGATATGTGTGTTACAATGTTAATAACTTAAATATTAAAACTTTCAATCATTTATATAGAAACACGTGATGTATCATCCGTGTTCCCATCACAACTAAAAATTTCTCCTTTTGGAGATCTTCCTTTGCTTATTTGACCCACTCTAGTCATTTTTTAAATTTCAATCTCTTTTTTTGAAAGTCGAGGATGATATTATCAAGTTTTATTGATGGTTAGTTTGCTCACTAATCATTTTTCTTTGTTGAGTATTTATTCTTGTATTGTGGTTTGGTGTTTAGTTTTTCTTTTGCCGTGTTATATTCAAATTACAAATGAACTTGTCGTTGTTTGCAATGACCTTGTAACTCAAATAATTAGTAACATTTGCTCTTGTTCTCAATGATTTGTGTTCATTTTCTCTTTCGTCAATATGATAAAATTTAAAATTGATTCTTGAACTTTCACTCTAGTTTAGATTTGATTCTTAAACAAAAGGTTTATTAATTGAGGTCTTTGAGCTCGTTTAGATTGCTCCTTTGAAATCACCTTCAGTAAAAACGTTTATACTAGAAGCATATTGAAATGCAAGTGTTTTCAAGAAAAAACACTTGGAAGTGCTTCTTAAAAAAAAAAAAAAAACACAAGAAGTGCTTATTCCATAAGGCATTTCAGGTGCTTTTTTGAACCATAAACACTTCTAACTTTTGAGTTAAAAATGCTTTTAGTTATTTTAAAAGCACTTCCAAACAGAATGTGTATTGGAATTAGACTTTGCCACTGAATAGCGCATATTTTGTTAAGTTCAGCAAGCTTGTTTAACAAATTTTTAGTTCAATGATCAATTATGAACTAGTGTAAAAAAATTCAAAGACTAATTCAAAGATTTTCTCAAATAAATAAATGAAGGTTGATTGCTATTGAAAAAAGAAAACACCTTGACAAAGTGAGAGCAATCTTATCGTATGTGTTAAGCTTTTATGATTGGGAACCCATGATATGCAATCATGAGCTCTATGTAATGAAACATTGGAATCGTCACGAGAAGTGAAAACAAATCAATAACCAACCCATGACATGCAAGCATTCTCAAAAGCCGAAAGCCAAAAACAAACGAATTGTGGGGTTTTAAAGCTAGAAGCCCATTGAACATTGGCAAACAGCCTACTCCCCAATGATGCAAATTTCATTAGGCAAAGGCCATAATTGTCACACAAGTCTCTTTACACCCAAGCAAAGACATCCGAGTTCGAGTTGCCTCATTCCATGATTAGAGCTAGGGCTGGTTCGTTTTAGAATACTGAACCAAAAACCAAACTAAAAAGTTTCGGTACGGGATTTTGAAAACCAAACGAAAATTTCGGTTTTTCTGAAATTCGGTAAAATACCAAAAAATTTCAGTTTTTTGGATTTGGATCGGGATTGGGCCTTCAAGCCCAATTTGTTGGGCTTTTTTATTTGATCTAGATTTTGGGTTGAAATTTGGTTAGTCCAATTTTTTCTGCTTCTGGAAGTGTAACTAATTCAAGCCCAATTCATACCAGTTTGGTTAGCACAATTCGTACCAATTTTATTTTATCACCACAATTCTTTACACAACTTATAATTTTTTACTAACAAACTACTACCAAATCATGGTCATCATTAGTATCAATGTATCATTAGCAATTACTATCTCTATAGACTATACTAGCAAACTACTTAAATTAAAAAAAAAAAAAAATTAATTAAGTTGCAAACCCAAAGTTAAAAAATTAAGTTACAAACCAAACTTTCAAATGAATTTAAAATTGTTTGTTCAAACTTGAAAGTTCAAATTGAGGATGTGACAAGCACACATCATGTCAAGTGAGCCCCGTCAAGTAAAACGGTACCATTTGACTTTAACCTTCTCTTTATGTATGCAATAACAGTGTCATTTGCACTAACATTGTCAATGGTAATGCTAAATACTTTATCTATGCCCCAATCCTTCAAGCATACCTCTAGACACCTTCCAATGCCATCATCCTTGTGAAACGTAATTTGGACAAAGTTTAGGATCCTCTTATGCAATGTCCAATTATTGTCCAAAAAATAGCTAGTGACAACCATGTAATTTGTATTTCGGATCAAAGTCCAAGTATTAGTAGTGATACTCACCCTCAAACCCTCAGTCACACTTTTAATGTTTGCCTTCTCAATAAAAAAACAAGTTTAAAAAGCCTCTGCCACCTTGTTCCTATTATAAAGTTTGTACTTCGAATTCAAATCATAGATCCAATCTCTAAAAAAATCAAAGCAATGAGGCCCGAACTGAAAGCCACTTGGCAATCTTCAGGCTAGCTATGATAATGCCACGGATGGAGAGGAAATCGCTGTGAAGGAGCTTTCAACATGTTTTGGACAAGGGTTGAATGAGCTCAAGTATGAACTTCTTCTGATTCCCAAACTTTAGCACAGAAATCTCGTAATGCTTCTTGGTTAGTGCATTGTAACTCCATATGATTAATCATTTAAAATACTAATTAATCTCCTTAAAAATAACCTTGGTAACGGTGATGGATGCAATATCATGAGGTTACTTAGAGAAAGTATGCTCACTTGAAAAAGTTCAGAGAGCAGCTTATCCAATACTTGGCTGTGTATGTAAGTGGACAAAAGATTTTCATACATATCAGATGTCTTTGTTCCAAAAAAAAGCTTTTGTTACGTCAATGTAAGATAGCATAGACATGGGCGAACAACTTGTGACCTCTCCTACTTAAGTGTACCACACATATCATCATCAGTCACGTTCATTTGGATGTCGTGACCAAGAAGTTTCTTGTTCACTTACATTTGGATGTAATCTAAGGAATTACTTTCAATAAAATCAAACAAAAATGGTTATTGGTGCAGTGTTAGCATCCACCATTAGATCAGATCCAACAGTGAGTGATTATTAAATTTGTTTAGACCACAACGTCACACATGTCATACATGTGTTAAGCCACGTGTTATGGGTGATTAGCTGTACCCAAATGATTAATATCAAGAGTAAAAATGTGTAACTTTCGGGACAAGGAAGTTGAGATTCAACATTATGGGCATGAAAAGGTATATAATTCTTGAAGCAAAAGCCAACTTCCATTTTTTTTTAGTTTTTATTTCTGGTGGACCTATTCAAGGAATTATGAAGAAAAATACAGACAGGCATGGCAAGTTTCTGATAGACCAAGGGAAACCCATCCCTTTTCTCATCACAGTATGAAAAGTTAGTTTTGTTTGTTGGCCAAGAGAAGCCCGTCAAAGTTTGAGATAAATCTAATAATCTAAAATTAAAAAAAAAACATTTCATAAAAGATTAATATTATTTTTTAAAGGTGGACATACTACTTTAATCTTAAGTTGAGGAAGAAATTTCGAATCCAAATGCGTAAGGGGAGTGTTGAGTACGTATGCTCTAGCCAATGTAGTCACACCTAGGTCAGCAACATGTTTTTTTTTTTTTCCTCCATTAATTGAAGGAAAAAAGAAGTTGGCACAAAAGCAAAAGAAGATGTGAATTGTTAGTAATTGAATTTCACTCCAAAGAGTAGCTACCCACACATTGTCATATCTGTTGTTCAGTGTGAGCATTAGGTACTAAAACATCACGTCAAGCTTGCTTTAATCTTGATTTGGATTGAGGATACAAAAAGTTAGAAACTACGGCTGGGAGTTGGATTTTCTTTACCCAAAATTTCAAACAATTTATAGGCAGTGGTACGTAAGTAAATGCGAGTTTATTGTGAACATCATGAGGTTATGTGAGCGTTAGCATAACGCAATCTTTGAATGTATATTTGTTCTTCTGGCAAGGTGATCTTTAGGCTTAAACAGGAAGAAAAAAATAGCATGCATCCACCGTTGCATATTGCTTGCTTACACTCATGATGATGCAAACTAGAAACACTCAGTGAGTCGTCAAGTGGTCATCACTTAATGTATTAAGTGGAGGACTTAATAAGTACATTAAACATCATTAGATACTTCGCTCAAGTTCTCAACAAACATGTCAATAGTTGGAACACGTTACAGACTTAATTAATAAACTTAATTAATTACTGTTAATTACCAGATAAGATAAGGGACAGAACTTGGTTGCTGAAAAAATCAGAGTCAATCACAAATGAACATGTGTTCAATTTATGATTAAAAAATCAATTACTTGGACATGTGTCAATTTGTAAGTAGCCAACAATAAGAGTTGCTGCCTATTTTTTAGCAGCCAAGTTCAATTCTAATATAAGACCATGTAGGAGTTGGCAGCTAGGTAGGTTTGGTTACTTCTGTAAGTTTTGTTGATTTTCTAGTTTGTCCCCATTAATTTTTGCTAAGAGTCAAATGACACACCTTGATCCTAGAATCAATGCGTGCTAGTTATCACGTGAGCATGATGTAACCAAAAATGCGATGCGGAAGCAAAAGATAAGAGAAATACGAAGGAATAAAAACCAACTACTAGCAATAATATCCAACTAGCATGCTAGAATAAGTTTAAGGGTGAAACACACAAATTCAGAGCATAAGTACTAGGTGCAGTCAAGTAGGACCATAACTAAATTACAACACCCGCAGGTGAGTCCTACATTTATGTAGTCTGTCAGTACGCCGTGGGAATCCTCGTGGGCCACCAACGCTGCTAATTAGAACCTGGAGGGGCGTAAAACAAAATTGAGTGGGTCAGTAAAACCAAAGTTTTTCAAAAACATTTCATCTAAAACATTTCTAACTCTTCGCTGTAAAACCTGTATACTTTCCCAGAAAATAATAAAATATGCATATAATCTTTGAATATCTCAAATCACAGTTCTTTATCAAACCTAGAAAATATGCCATGCCATAAATGTCAATAACAGATTAAGAATGCATCAATATAACAGGTGACATAATGAATCAACCGGAGACCTTGCAGTTGGTCCTGTATGGTTAATTCCATAGCTCAAATTCCAAACCAACCGGAGTCACCACGGTGACCTGTACGGCACTACTCTGCACATAAGTCGAAACTACCTGAAGTAGTATGTACAACAAGGATGGTGTAATAATACGCTCTAGTGCTTCTCTCATCAATCATCTATGCACATAATCTAAAATCACCTACCAGTCGGAACCACCTCTAGTGATCTATACGACTAGCATGTCGGAACCCTCTCATGGTTTGTAGGACATGCACCTACTTGGATCCAAGGTGAGCGTGCGGTGCGGGTGAATAATATAAGCACAAACACCAGGGGTGCAGATTATGAGCTCTCAACATAATTCACATCATCAATGGTTTACCTAAATAACATAAAACTTACTTGATACTCACCTGTGCGTCCACAACACCAATTCACACACACACACACATATATATATATATATATGCATCAATTATCAATTCATATATTTCATAATATGCATGCATGACATTTTAAAACATACTTTCATTTAAATTCAATTTCTGGGAAAATCGATAGTATATAGGTAAATACATAAAATACTGCCCACTCACTGGTAAGTCAAAGGGTCGTAACCCCCGTGACGTCCCTGGATGCGCTCGTCCTCGGGATAGGTATCACCTATATACGAAATACCTAAAATAATGTTATTTAAAGCACATAACCGACAATTCGTAATAACTTCTCATACGATGCTCAATTTGGGTATATGAATATACCACAGTGACCTACTCGACGTCACGGACGCCGAGGTATTTTTAGAAAAAAAATTCAAGGCTGCATGCGCCCCCACGAGCCGGGAGGGGCACAGACCTACGCACTCCACGTGCGTCATTTTCTTCCTCCAGTCGCCGGACTGGTTTTTCCGATCACCGGAAAACTGGAGATTTTTCAATCTCCTTGTTCTCCGTCATTTCTCAACCATTTTTCACGCATTTTATATCAAAATGAAGCCCTGAGCATGTAGAATCACGTTATACTACTTTAAGGCTTTAAAAACTACGAAATCTCACCGAAGAAATTCCAAGAAAACCGGCCAACTTTGAGCTCAGTGATCCCGACGTCCAAAACCTTCAAACTAAGCACTCCGAGCTTCCTTAGGACCTCACTAAGCTCACTACAAACTTAGAATTCCCTAAAATTCAACAATTCACGTGTGAATGAACAGTGATTTCAAGATGGGTCACGGGTTTGACGAGATTTCTAAGGTTTCTAGTTCTAAAAGTAACACCATTCAAATTAGAAGGTTAAAAGGATGAAGAATCTCACCTTAATAGCGTCGATCCGTGATGATTCGAGGGTTTTTTTTTGGTGTTGGTCCGTACAAACTGGAAGAGGGAGAGAGTGAATTGCGAGGGAGGAGAGAGAGAGGGTACGGGGAAGAAGGAGAGATGAGTGTCCTGTGTGTGTGGTCCATCACCAAAACAAATCCAACTTCTTTCCCTAACCACACAAATTGCAAATAAGTTTTTAATCCATTTCAAATTTTCCGAACTTAGGAAAAATATGCATTATTCCATAATATGTCACACACATACCTTAACACCCGTCAAAGACAATTTCGTCATTTCATGATCAATAAATAAAATCTCGGGACGGGCTGTGACAATCTTCCCCCCTTATAGAATTTCGTCCTCGAAATTCATGCAACCACACAAGCCATTAATATTCATAAAACAACCTCGGATACATCTCCCTCATTCGATCTTCTGTCTCCCAAGTAGCTACTAAGTGGTTCCTCCACAATACTTTTACCAAGCTCACTGTCTTATTCCTTAGAACATTGTCTTTCCAATCCAAGATAGTCACTGGTTCTTCATCATACGTCAAATCTAGATTAATCTCCAAAGGTTGAGGAGGAATCACATGTGAAGGATTTGAAACATAATGTCGAAGCATCGAGACATGAAACACATTATGTACCTTAGATAACTCCGGAGGCAACTCCAATCTGTAAGCAACTTCACCAATTCGTTCAGTGATCTCATAAGGTCCTATGTACCTAGGACTTAGCTTGCATTTCTTTTCAAACCGCACTACACCTCTCCAAGGTGACAATTTCAAGAATACCAAATTACCCACATCATAAACTCGATCAGTAGCATGTTTATCTGCTAAACTCTTTTGTCAATCCTGGGCCACTTTCAGGTTAGACTTAATCAGCTGAACATTTTGAGTAGTCTTATCCACAATCTCTAGGCCCTCTAGCACTCTTTCTCCAACCTTATGACCAACACAATGGCGTACGACAAGCTCTACCATAAAGTGCCTCAAATGGTGACATACCGATGCTTGAATGAAAACTATTATTGTAGGCAAATTCCATCAAGTCTAGGCGATCATGCCAAGAATCACCAAACTGTAACACTAAAGATCTCAACATATCCTCCAACGTCTGAATAGTCCTCTCTGATTGCCCACCGGTTTGAGGATGATAAGCAGTGTTGTAAAGCAATTTCGTACCAAAAGCTTCTTGAAAAGCTACCCAAAACTTAGAAGTAAATCTCGGATCTCGATCATAAATAATATTCAAAGGAACTCCATGATACTTCACAATCTTCGTGATGAACAACTTAGCCAATTTATTCAGAGGATACTTTTCCCTCACTGGAATGAAGTGTGCTGACTTGGTAAGCCGATCCCCAATCACCCAAACACCATCAAATCCATTTCGTGTACGCGGAAGCTTATACACGAAATCCATAGTTATATTTTCCCGTTTCCACTGAGGAACAGGAAGTGGTGGTATCCGACCAAAAGGCTTCTTTCTTTCAGCTTTGACTTGCTGGCAAACAATACACCTACTTACATATTCTGCAATTTCCCTTTTCATACCCGGCCAATAATAAAATGGTCGAATGGTATGGTACATCTTAGTTCCTCCTAGATGCATCGCATAAGCCGAACAATGCGCTTCATCCAAAATTTCCTTCTTTAATTCCTCATTATTCGACACATACATTATGTTCTCCTGCATAAGCATGCTATCTGATTCTCGAATCCGGAGGTCTTTCTTTTTCCCTTCACTTCTCAATTGGATCATTTCTTGAATTTCTTCATCTACCATCTGAGCTTCAAGTACACAATCAACCAAAACTGGTCTGACTTGGAAACTAGCAAGAAAAGCTTCTTTTTTTTTCTACTAACTCCAACTTTACTCCAGTAGCTCTCAAATCTGCAAGAAGAGGAATACGACAAGCATACAAAGCATTGAGTCGACCTTGAGGTTTCCTACTCAGTGCATCAGCTACCACATTTGCACGACCCGGATGATACTCAATAGTGCAATCATAATCACTTAATAACTCCATCCACCTTCGTTGACGAAGATTAAGATCATGCTGAGTGAAAAGATACTGAAGACTCTTATGATCTGTAAAGATCTTACACTTCTCACCATAGAGATAATGCCTACAAATTTTCAAAGCAAAAACAATGGCTGCCAACTCAAGATCGTGAGTAGGATATTTCCTTTCATGAATCTTCAACGGTCAAGAAGCATAGGCAATCACTCTATTATGCTGCATCAAAACACATCCCAAACCATTCAAAGAAGCATCATGTAAATCTCAAAGTTACCACTATCATCAGGAAATACCAATACTAGAGCATGAGTGAGGCGATATTTCAACTGCTGGAAACTTTGCTCACAATTTTCGTCCCACTCGAACTTAACATCCTTCCTGGTTAACTTCGTTAATGGCAATGCAATCATAGAAAAATCTTGAACAAACCGTTGATAATAACCTGCTAGACCCAGAATGCTTCGTACCTCAGTGACGGTTTGTGGTTGTTCCCAATTCTCCACTGCTTCTATCTTTTGAGGATCTACTTGAATTCCTTGTGCCGATACTACATGCCCCAAAAATGCCACTTCATTCAACAAAAACTGACATTTACTGAACTTGGCATACAACGGATGCTCCCTTAATTTCTTCAATACCAAGTTAAAATGTCGAATATGATCTACTTTAGACTTAGAGTACACCAGAATATCATCAATGAAAAAAATGACAAATCTATCAAGATATTGCTGGAATACCTCATTCATTAGCCTCATGAAAGCTGTAGGTGCATTAATCAATCCAAATGGCATCACCAAAAATTCATAATGTCCATAACGGGTCCTGAAAGCCGTCTTAGGTACATCATCATCTTTAATCTTCAACTGATAATAGCCAGATCTCAAATCAATCTTAGAGAACACACACACACCTTTAAGCTGATCAAACAAATCATCGATACGAGGCAATGGATAACGGTTCTTAATTGTTACCCGATTCAATTGCCTGTAATCAATACATAATCTCAAAGTCCCATGTCTCACCCCACTGCTTTCACCCATGAAAGTAACCTCTGGTAATCCAGGACAATGAAAAGTAACTGACTTCCCGTAATAATCTATATGGGCACAATTACAATGCAACCAATCTGCCCCTAAAATCACATCAAAATCCACAATATCTAACGGGATAAGATTAGCTGGCATAACCACACCATCTACCATCACTGGACACCCAAGATAAACACTATCAACATAACATTTGTCCCCTCTAGGCATAGCAAATTCTAAATCAAATCCTAGAGGTGTAAGGTGAGGTTGAGTCATTTGAGTAAACGTATGAGAAATCACAGAATGTGTAGCACCACAATCAATCAAAATTCTAGCAAAGTGACCAAGAATATTTAACGTACGCATAATCAAATCCGGATGATTCTGAGCATCTTGCAGTGATATGTGATTAACACGTCCCTGAGCTTGTTGTCGTCCACCACGACCTCTGTTGCCTTGGTTACCTCGCACCTGAGAAGTACGTCCCTGTCCTGACTGATTAGACTGCCTAGATGGTTCTGCACCACTAGCAGTAACCTCTCCCTGTCAAGGCTGACCTTCCTGATGCCACCGAGATCCACTAACTGGCATGGAAGAATAGAAGTATAACTTCTAGGGTATTGGGAATACCCAGTCTGAGAATAAGGATCCTGGGAATACTGATACTGTCCGGAAGCATAGGGAGCAGTTTCACCCTGGTAGTGGTAAGCACCACCACGACCCGTCTGACCATAACTGCCTGATCCAAAATTCTGCTGAATCGGCGCTGGAGGTGGCATAGCAGACTGCTGAGACATCTGCTGACTCTAGGAACACTGAGCAGCCCTATGTCCCATCTGTCCACAAGTGTAGCAAGCACCACCACTTCTTCTACACTCTCTATGATGTCTGAAGTTACAACGGCGGCACAACGGAGCACCAGAACCACCAACACCACCAAAATCTCTCTGTCTCTGAAACATGGGTCCACCAGCAAATCTTCCACCTCTCCTCGAGCCTGTGACACTAAATCCTCCACTGGAAGAACTTGAGCTCGCTCCACTTTTCTTGAAATTCTGCGTCTTACGGGGTCCCTGAGTGGAGATACCTTTACCCCTATCATCTTTCTTCTGATTATCATTCTTATCTTCATCATCCCCACTGTTACTAGGAAGGTTGTCAGAATCCTCAATCCGAACCAAAATCTCAAAAAACTCATGATAATTGGTGCAAGGAAGCGCACTAGCAAAAGTCTGCCATTTCCTCTTTGTTCTCAGCTTAAAATGGCGAAGCATCTCTGCCTGATTACCAGCAGTATCAGAATCATAACGAGATAAGTCTGTAAATTTCCTATAATACTCATGCGCCGACATATTCTTTTGCTTCAGTTGAGTGAACTCCTGCTTCTTACGATCAATGTACTCCGGAGGAACAAATCTTTTCATAAAATTCTCTTTGAATACTTCCCAGTCAGCTGCCATCTCAGGCGACATAAACTTAGTCTGATTTACCCACCAAGCTGCTGGCTCTCGTCCTAAAAACCAAGTAGTGGTCTCAACCCATCTATTAGCAGGAAGATTCCATTGACTCTACATCACCTGAAAAATCTTCTCATGGTCTAGCCACTTTTCTGCCCCTTCATGACCCTCATTACCCATGAAACGGTCCAATTTCAGATTATACATAGTCTCCAGGGGTGTTCTCTGAGGAGGAATAGGACGGATTGCATTCTGAAAGGCATGGGTCATCGTTTCCCCTAATTGAGTTATATCAGGGAAATTAGACTCAGAAGCACGACGTGATTCCCTATGAGGCGGCATAGTTCTGACAGAAGACACTAAAAGATCATTAGAGCCTTAACAATTTATACAGGACTGCAACCTAGGCTCTGATACCAAACTGACACACCCCGATCCTAGAATCAAGGGGTGCTGGCCATCACGTGAGCGTGATGTAACCAAAAGTGCGATACGGAAGCAAAAGATAAGAGAAATATGAAGGAATAAAAACCAACTACTAGCAATAATATCCAACTAGCATGCTAGAATACGTTTAAGGGTGAAACACACAAATTCAGAGCATAAGTACTATGTGTAGTCAAGTAGGACCATAACTAAATTACAACACCCGCAGGTGAGTCCTACATTTATGTAGTCTATCAGTACGCCGTGGGAATCCTTCTAGGCCACCAACACTGCTGATTAGAACCTGGAGGCGCGCAAAACAAAATTAAGTGGGTCAGTAAAACCAAAGTTTTTCAAAAACATTTCATCTAAAACATTTCTAATCCCTCGCTGTAAAACCTGTATACTTTCCCAGAAAATAATAAAATATGCATATAATCTTTGAATATTTCAAATCACAGTTCTTTATCAAACCCAGAAAATATGTCATGCCATAAATGTCAATAATAGATTAAGAATGCATCAATATAACATGTGACATAATGAATCAATCGGAGACCCTGCAGTTAGTCCTGTACGGTTAATTCCATAGCTCAAATTCCAAACCAACCGGAGTCACCACGGTGACTTGTACGGCACTACTCTGCACATAAGTCGAAACTGCCTGAAGTAGTCTGTACAACAAGGATGGTGTAATAATACGCTCTAGTGCTTCTCTCATTAATTATCTGTGCACATAATCTAAAATCACCTACTAGTCGGAACCACCTCTAGTGATCTATACGACTAGCATGTCGGAACCCTCTCATGGTCTGTACGACATGCACCTACTTGAATCCAAGGTGAGCGTGCGGTGCAGGTGAATAATATAAGCACTAACACCAGGGGTGCAGGTTATGAGCTCTCAACACAATTCACATCATCAATGGTTTACCTAAATAACATAAAACTCACCTGTGCATTCACAGCACCAATTCACACACACACACACACACACACACACACACACACACACATATATATATATATGCATCAATTATCAATTCATATATTTCATAATATGCATGCATGGCATTTTAAAACATACTTTCATTTAAATTTAATTTCTGGGAAAATCGATAGTATATAGGTAAATACATAAAATACTGCCAACTCACTGATAAGTCGAAGGGTCGTAACCCCCGTGATGTCCCTGGATACGCTCGTCCTCGGGATAGGTATCACCTATATGCGAAACAACTAAAATAACGTTATTTAAAGCACATAACTGACAATTCGTAATAACTTCTCATACGATGCTCAATTTGGGTATATGAATATACCACAGTGACCTACTCGACGTCACGGACGTCGAGGTATTTTTAGAAAAATTTTATGAGGCTGCACGCGCCAGGAGGGGCATGGACCTACGCGCTCCACGCGCGTCATCTGCTCCTCCAGTCGCCGAACTGGTTTTTCCGGTCACCGGAAAACTGGAGATTTTTCAATCTCCTTGTTCTCCGTCATTTCTCAACCATTTTTCATGCATTTTATATCAAAATGAAGCCCTAAGCATGTAGAATCACATTACACTACTTTAAGGCTCTAAAAACTACGAAATCTCACCGGAGAAATTCCAAGAAAACCGGCCAACTTCGAGCTCAGTGATCCCGACGTTCAAAACCTTCAAACTAAGCACTCTGAGCTTCCTTAGGACCTCACTAAGCTCACTATAAACTTAGAATTCCCTGAAATTCAACAATTCACGTGTGCATGAACAGTGATTTCAAGATGGGTCACGGGTTCGACGAGATTTCTAAGGTTTCCAGTTCTAAAAGTAACACCATTCAAATCAGGAGGTTAAAAGGATGAAGAATCTCACCTTATTGGCGTCGATCCGTGATGATTCGAGGTTTTTTTTTTTGGTGCTGGTCCGTACAAACTGGAAGAGGGAGAGAGGAGTGTCCTGTGTGTGTGGTCCATCACCAAAACAAATCCAACTTCTTTCCCTAACCACACAAATTGCAAATAAGTTTTTAATCCATTTCAAATTTTCCAAACTTAGGAAAAATATGCATTATTCCATAATATGTCACACACATACCTTAACACCCGTCAAGGACAATTTCGTCATTTCACGATCGATAAATAAAATCCCGGGACGGGCTGTGACATCAAATGCCATCAACTTCTTCTGTATATTTTTTGCACTAACTTCCTTTGCCATTTGCATTCTTTACCTTTTCCACATATCTTTTTAGTTTTTATCTTTTGATTTAATTCAATTTCCTCGATTTGAAAGTAAAAAAGTAAGAAGATTATGTGGAAGATAAAAAGATGTATATGAATAGTATCATCTATTCTAAACAAAGATTAAAACGTTCTCATTAGTTATAATACTTACATGTATTTAAATTAATCATCATTAAACTAGTACAATTTTGAAGCTCCATTGATGTAATAATGTTTTATTTATAAAAAAAAAAAAACAAAATCTACTCTAAACCTCATCCTCATTTATTTATTTCTTAATTAAAATTAGAATTATCTTTTGTTGGGTCTAGTTTCTCTTGCATTTGCATTGCCTCTAATGCTAAACTCACCCCAGACATTACTTCCATCTCCATCAAGGACAGAACTATAAATTTCTTATGATGGGACAATCGAAAAACAGCTAACAACCCTTATTATGATATAGGTATACGACAATGAGATGATTTCAAAAGATAATATATAAACAAGTAACCATCTACCACATTGATAGTAAGAAATATTGCATTTGCATCGTGACATGGATTCAAACTCCATCAGTTCTTTAATTTAATATATAATCTAATAATTTCATGATTTGACAAAGAAAATGATGATATATCACATTTTTAATATTATAAAAAAATTAGTGCAGTAATAAAAAGTGGCAAAGTGAAAAAGAAGATTAATACATGAGAATATATGCTTGATTATTAAATACATATACTTTCATCAAATATATAAACGTATGTATATAATTACAGTATACAACTTAACAATTAGTTACTTGAATGAGCACATCTGACCTTAGTGAGCCTTCATATATAGGCCTTTTAACAAGAGGGATCCCCATTTTTTTTTTTTTAAATATGGACACCCTCTTAACCGTTGGATTTGCTTTGATGAAATTGTATGATCGAGATTAATAAAATGGGGATCCCTCTTGTTAAAGGATCTCTCTCTCTCTCTCTCTCTCTCTCTCTCTATATATATATATATTTTTATTTGTCCTCTTATATATATTTCCTCTAAAAAGAGCCAAAAAAATTATATCCAATAGTTCACCCAAAAAAAAAATTATATCCAATAAATAATGAGAATTGTTATTAACACTCTAAAAATCTCATTTTGCATTCTAAATTTTTTATAATTAGAAAGAAAAATACACTTGTGAGAAATATAGAATGAAATTCATAGAGTGTTAATAACAGTTTTCTAAATAATAAAGTATTAATTAAAATGCCTTCTTCTTGATCCTTTGCTAGTAGAAGCTCCCACGATGATGAGCATGACACCACCCTAGCATCATTATTCCGTTGCTTCAATCACAACTAAAGATTCGTTTACTACAGTCAGCAAATAAATAAATAAAAAATCAGCCACCGTTAAGAGAAATTAAAATAATAATTAAACTTTAATCCTATATTCCAGTCCACTATAAAATTGGTTCTGGCTTCTTCCGCTAGTTGTGCAAAATCGTCAACGTCCCCTGCATTTAGCTCAAAACCCACAAGACAACAAACAGTAAAATCACAAAAGACTCCGGAGGACTGCATTCATGACCACCAAAGTGTATATTGTGTAGGTCCCAGTTCTTTATTTTGTTTTTTGCTTTTTTTATTTTATACCAATTCACTATGAAGTATGAACTGGGAATGTGTTAATGAATGATCGGTTTTTTTAGTTTTTTAATTTGATTTTGTTGTTTTTGGGTAATGGTAGTTTGTAGTCTGTGAGAGCATCAATCTGTTGGAATTTTGAATTGGTTATTGCTTCATCGGAATATGGCTGGTTCCGAAATTTTAATTGGAAGGAACCCATTTGATTAATCTTTCTATTGGATTGGATCATTGTGTTTTTGCATGTTTTGTTGAAGTGGGTGTTATTTTTCTTATTCAAAGTGTTTAAAGGCTGAATCTTTATATTTTTAGGAAGATTTCAGGGTGCTGAGTTACACTCTGTCACTGAATATAGGTAAATATAAAACACGAGGGTTGTAGTTTCTTCATTTCCTACTGTATGGACGATGTTTGGAACTTTGGATTACCCCCAAGATCTGATTTTTGCATAATAGGAAATGTGATTGATTTATGGTTATAGCCATCGTGGTTGTTTTAATGATGTTGAGTCTAATGGAGAAATTGTCTCTTTAATGTGTTCCTCATGTTATTGGATTTTTAATGTTGAAAACCACTTGCTTTGAATCCTTCAGAAGAAATTAGCTTTGTAAAGTAATAGATCAAGGAAATTTCTGGAGGAATGGGAAAAAACTGTTTTGTTAAGATTAATGGATGTTATGGTGCATTTTGAAACCTAAGTAAGTTTTCGTCTAGAATAATGATTCGTTTTTCGAGAATCTCTACTAATCAGTTTGCGGAGGAAATCATTTATTAGTTTCAAATTTTAATGTTTCTGGAAAGTTAGAGATCTGCTGAACATGATAGAAGTTTGGAATAGTAACACTTTTGTATACTACACACTATGACCTATAGTTCCTTTAATGTTACGATCCATTTGAATTGATAGAAAATGACAAATACTGAATCCATCATCATTCATTCCCGCTACTGTTTGTCCATGCCAATATTCTTTCCACTCTGTTTCACTAGATATAACCTTGGTAGTCAATTTAAAGTCCAAACAATTGCCTTTGTTAAGCTAGGAAATTAGGAATTGAAAGGGGAGGATAGGAGAGGTGATTGGCAGGGAAAGGCAGAGTTGTAGGTTCCTCTTGAGGTCTTTTACCGACATGCGTATCTTCAGAACGTTGTCCCAGACCTGATCGATGAAAGAGACTTCTTCTCCATTCGGGTCTTCAGCTTGACCACAGAGCGATCTTCTTGGTATTGCTTCCATGGGGTAGAGTGATCTGGTCGAGAGGAATATGGGCACCAATTGTTGGAACCAAATTCGAGAGCAACATGCATGTGGGTTGGTAGATAGTGTGTCGAAGATAGTTGACCTTGATTCTTAGAGCTAGTGGTATCATACTTTGGTACCTAGCGGTGACAAGTCAGGCAATTTGGGACATTGAATATTTGGACTTTGAGACTACTGCTAGAGATGGTTGAATAGTTTTTCTACAGATTTGGAATTTCCTCACTGGAAAGGTTCAAACGTCAAATTTGGATATGAATGGATATGAACACATATTAAGTCTCTCAAAATCGGGACAATATATCCAAGATAGGATGAAATTTGTTCATTGATTCGGTTGGTGAAATAATGAAATAATTGGTTCCGGAAAACTGACAGAATCCAGCAGTTCAATTAGAGTCGCTTTTGTGAAATATATTTCCCAAGAATTTCTAACTGAGAATGATAAGAGAATGTGACGGTCCCATGGAAATAATTTGTAATACAAAAGAAAAGGGAGCTGCCATTGGTAACCAAAAATACTTATTCTGCCTGGAGGAGAGCAAAATGAATGTCTTCTCCCTTATACTGTGTAGGATGATTTTTTGGAGTGCCAAAAAAGCCTTACATCCAATTGATTTTCAACGATGCTATACTTCTTTTTTCATAAATAATGCAACCCTCTTAATCAAAATCCGTGTTTGATTTTACAGGTACTACTCCATGTATGGACATGTCGGGAGACTAGCAGAAGAAATAAAGAAAGGGGCTTCATCTGTTGAAGGTGTAGAAGCCACCCTATGGCAAGTGAGTGTGCATTTTCTTTAATTTATTCATTTCACTCTGAACCCTTCAATTTAATTGAGTATGCTGAATGAACTTTGGACTGCTGATTTTGGGAAACAAGCCATTTTAAATAAAAATCAAACTTCATATTTTTGCATGAGTATAAACATGAGATGTTCTAAACATTACAACTAGTAGCCCTATGCCTAGGTTTTAGGGTTCCACCTTGCGTGGTGGTTGGCTCAACATCGTGACAAACATTTTTCCATGACTGTCTCAACATTTTAGGCCTAATTTTGAGCTTTAAAACTGACCTTCTCTTTTAAAGCCCCATCCACCATAGGTGATAGAGTTTTCTTATACTCTCTTAGGAAGGCCAGACTAGTGTCCTTTTGTTCTGTTGAAAGGTCTGCATTGTAAACATTGGTTCTCACTGATTGTCCGATGTATCAGGTTTACTTGTCTATATTTCGTGCACCTGTACATTGTTTTCCATCATTTTCTTTGTGTCACGCTCTCCTCTCGTCTTATGTTCTCTGTCTCAACTGTGTCCGGTATGCTAGTTATTATATTGAGCTTCGAGATAGGCAAAACTTGTATGAATCCTTGTCTACTCTAGTTTTATTTTAATTTCACCGGTGCCTTGTACAAATCATGATCTTCCTTTTCTCATTTGCTTACACACACAGTTATGCGACTCCCATCTACTTCCCATCTGTTTGGTGATTAGTTTGTCTTCTCTGTCTCATTAACTTGATGGAATAGTAAGATTGACTATAGTGGGCTTATAAAACAGGTCCCTGAGACACTCCCAGAGGAAGTTCTTGGGAAAATGAGTGCACCACCAAAGAGTGATGCACCAATCATCTCGCCAAATGAACTGGCTGACGCAGATGGATTTGTTTTTGGCTTCCCAACAAGATTTGGTATGATGGCTGCCCAATTTAAAGCCTTTCTGGACGCAACAGGTGGTCTATGGAGAACACAACAGCTTGCTGGCAAACCTGCTGGAATCTTTTACAGCACTGGATCTCAAGGTGGCGGGCAAGAGACTACTGCGTAAGTTTGATGACATTTAATCAACTACAAGAACATTGAAAATTTGTCTGTACATTAGGTGGAGATTTTAATAATGTTGAGATTGTTTTTGTGTAGATTGACAGCCATCACTCAGCTGGTTCATCACGGGATGGTATTTGTACCCATCGGTTACACATTCGGAGTTGGCATGTTTGAAATGGAGAATATCAAAGGCGGAAGTCCTTACGGTGCAGGAACTTATGCTGGGGACGGTTCAAGACAGCCATCTCAGCTTGAGCTGGAACAAGCATTCCACCAAGGGAAGTACATTGCCACCATCACAAAGAAGCTCAAGGGAGCTGCTTAAATACTCGGTGCACATACTCAAATGGAAGCCCTTGTCAATTCTATACCCTATAGTTTCAATTTAAATTTCTGATTTCTATCTGTCTGCAAGTATAATTCTCGCTGTATCTTATTTATGTGTTTTTTCTCTGTGTTTTATGAATTACGGTTATTTATTCGTAACTATAAGCGTTTGTTTGCTCACAATGCTACTGCTGAGAACGTTTTAACTGATGGACAAGCTTTACTACGTTGATTCGAAGCGAGTAACATGTACGTCAAGTAGGTTCGACGATGGTAGAGGAGGCCTCTTCGCTGAAGAACTCGCATACGCATGCAAGTAGAGCGCATGCATCATTGCTGATGCATTTTTTTACTTCTGATTAACAAATGATTCAATGTTAATAAACAATTAATGACAGTTAACAGAGAAATGATTATTAGATAAAAGATAAATACTAGTTTGATGAATAAAACTCACTAAATTCACGTCCAACTATCCTATCACCACGGAAGCAAGTAAATCAAGTAAGCCAAATTGTATATTAACAGTTTTCCCTCTCCTTCCACCTCTTTGTAATGCTGGGATGACGATGAAAAAGATGATCGATGGCAAGCCTCAAGTGGCACGAGTTCGGGATGAATTTGTGCCAAGATGGGTTTCAAAGCCGGAGTTTGTGAAAGAATGAGTTGTCCTCTGGCGAAAACCGGATATGGAACTGTTATGATCCTGTGATTGCCTTAATCACAAATATCAGAAATTGGGGTCAGATTGTAATTGTTTGGGGTTTCATTGCAATTTGCATTTCTTTCTAGTTATATTTTTAATAGTTAGTTGCTATTGCCTACGTGGCAGCTCACATCAGTGTATCGAGCTATTATATAAAGCTTCATTTTCCATTCCATCAGGGATAAGCAAAGAAATATATATATTTTTACAAAAGTGAAAATACTCATCTTCTCCCATTCACCATACTCCATTACTGCATCCTGCATCTGTGGTTAAGGTTGAATAGGTTTCAGGAATTGGAACCTAACATTGGTATCACCCATTTCCTCGATCCTGGTTCCCTTCCGTTGTATGCCCCGCCACACTACCAATTCCAAACTCTCCGGCATGGATACCTGCGTCGCTGCCCTTGAGGCCTCTATGGCCAACCTTGATTCCAAGATCGATTCGGCGGTGTCTAACGCCTTCGATCATAAACTTCCTCTCTACTTCGAGCAACTTCGCCGCGAACTTCAGCTCGGCATTCCTGGTGCCTATCCATCTGCTTCTGCCGTCTCTCCCAACCCCGATTCTCAGATCCTTCCTTTTGGGGTCTCCACTCATAGCACCCAATGGTCTCCTCGCCTTAATTTCCCTCATTTTATGGAAGGTGATGACCCGCTGGCTTGGATTTATAAGGCTGAGCAGTTTTTCACCTTCTATCAAACCCCGGATGCCCAGCGCATCCTCACTGCTTCTTTTCACTTGGAGGGTGAGGTTTTACAATGGTTTCGCTGGTTGGATTGCACCCATTCTACCCCACAATGGGAGGATTTCACGAAGGCCTTCTGTCATGAATTTGGACCTATGGAATTCGAGGACAGTGTTGAATCCCTTTTCAAATTGCGCCAAACAGGTACCCTTGAGGATTATATCATCGAATTTCGTCATTTGGCCACTCGTACTCGTGATTTAGGTCATGTGTTGCTCAAGAGTTGTTTCTTAGGGGGCCTAAAGAAGGAATTGAAATTCGATGTGAAATTGTTGAAACCAGTGACTGTTCATGACGCTATTTCAATTATTGTTCAGCTTGATGCCAAACTTATTGAGTTGAAGGCATTTCCTCCAAAATCCTTCCAACCCTAAACATCTTCCCCTGTTACCCCCACCTCCACTCCATCTACCACCTAAGCCGGGTAACTTCGGTGTCAAAAACTGTCTCCCGTGGAAATCCAAGGCAAAAGAGAGCGGGGTGAATGTTGGTTCTGCCTTGCTAAATGGACTCCGGGCCACAAATGTGGACTTAAACAGTTGTTGATGCTTGATATGGACGATAATTGCTATGTCCAGGGTGCCACATATGGAGAAATTGAGGAGCTCCCGCCTGAATTGCTTTACATGCAACTCAGTGAATGTGCCTTCTATGGTACTACTGCTACACGACCCGTCCATACAATGAAAGTACAGGGGGTCATCCATGGCCAATCTGTTACCATTCTTATGGACTCCGGTAGTACTAATAGCTTTATCGACTCTAAACTGCTTAAACAATGGGGTTTTAATGCTCAGCCAACAAAACTTTTGAGGTTATGATAGCTGATGGTGACAAGGTTAAAAGTTCAGGTTGTTGCCGAGCCATGGACTTGAACGTTGGGGGTTATAACTATGTTGTTGACTTGTATTCTCTACCATTAGGGGGTTGTGACATGGTGCTCGGGGTTCACTGGTTATCTACCATTAGTCCTACCCTTTGGGACTTCCAATTCCTTACTATGGAATTTACCAAGCATCATCAACACTACAAATTGTGTCATATTGCACCTGCCACTCCATTGGTTCAGGAGGTATCCTTCCAGCACATCGATAAAAACCTCTCAAATTCCAACTTGGGGCTGTTTCTATACTCTGTGGAGGGTCAACCACTTGAGGCCAGAAATCTCACCTTTCACCAGTTACTGGATTTGCAAACCTTATTAGATGTATTTGTGGATATTTTTGCTTTACCATATAAACCTCCACCATCAAGGCCTTAGGACCATCACATCCCTCTCTGTCATGGACCGAAAACCCCAAATATCAGGCCCTACCACTATGGACCTTTGCAGAAATCTGAGATTGAAAAAGCTATGCATGAACTTCTCACCGCAGGGTTTATTCGACCTAGTCACAGTCCATTCTCTTTTCCCGTTTTGTTGGTAAAGAAGAAGGACAACACGTGGAGGATGTGTATTAATTACAGGGAGTTAAATGCCTTGACAATCAAGGATAAATATCCTATTCCCCTTATTGATGACTTATTGGATGAACTTTTTGGTGCCACTTATTTCTCCAAACTTGATTTGCGATCTGGATACCACCAGATTCTCATGCAGCCACAAGATGTTGAGAAGACTGCTTTTCGAACTCATGAAGGTCACTATGAGTTCTTGGTGATGCCTTTCGGCGTTATTAATGCCCCTGCCACCTTCCAAAATTTGATGAATGACATATTCAAACCTCATCTTAGGAAATTTGTACTTGTTTTCTTTGATGATATCTTGGTTTACAGTCCATCATGGGAGGCTCATTTAGGTCACTTGCAAGAGGTTTTCTCAATTCTACGGCATAACCAACTATTTCTTAAGAAGTTAAAATGTTCTTTTGGCCAAGAGAAGGTTGAATACCTTGGTCACATTGTCTCTAGGCAAGGCTCCAAATTACAAGTCATCAAAGAGTGGCCGCAACCACGAACTGTTAAAGAGCTCTGAGGCTTCCTTGGGCTCACTGGGTACTATCGCAAATTTGTACCTGGTTATGGAAGGATTTGTCAACCTCTTTATAACCTTACCAAGAAGGATGGATTTCTCTGGAATGATGACGCCAACACTGCCTTTACTAGCCTTAAATCCATCATGTCCTCACCACAGGTCTTGGCCTTGCCGGATTTTTCCCAACCTTTTACATTGGAGTGTGACGCTTCAAATAGGGGCATTGGTTTTTCTAGCCAAGACTTGGGCCCCAAAAATCAAGCTCTTCCTACTTATGAAAAAGAGCTCATTGCCATCGTCTATGCAATCAAGAAGTGGCAGCATTATTTACAAGGGAGACATTTCATAATCAAAACTGATCATAGCAGTCTCAAATATTTTTTGGGATAGCGGGCAAATACACCATTTCAACATAAATGGGTCGCCAAGTTGTTAGGATTCGACTATGAGATTCAGTACAGAAGTGAAGCCGAGAACTTGGTGGCAGATGCGTTATCAAGAGTTCATGTTAGTGAGGAGAAAAACACTGATGATGCTACCTTGGAGCTCACTGCCATTTCTTACCCCTATTTTGGGTGGATGGATGAGCTTCGACGATATAATGAGCAGGATGAATGGGTGAAGAAAAAATTCCAGGAAGTTTCAGATTGTATTGCTAAGGGCAACACCCATTCTAGCCTTGCCAAATACACCATTGACAACGGGTTTCTATGTTACAAGAGAAGAGTGGTTTTAAGCCCTTCATCACAATGGAAACACAAGATTCTGGACGAACATCACTCCATACCAGTTGCAGGTTATCAAGGGGTGGTGAAAACTTACCATTGAATCAAGAAGGGTTTTTACTGGCAAGGACTGAAAAAGACGTCAGAATCTTCATCAGTGAGTGTGCTGTGTATCAACAGAACAAACTCGAAACCATCTCCTCACCAGGTTTCCTACAACCCTTACCAATTCCTTAGCAAGTATGGCAGGATGTGAGTATGGATTTTATAGTGGGACTGCCTAATTGCCAAGGGAAAATTGTTATTATGGTGGTTGTTGATAGATTAACCAAGTATGCACACTTCATTGCACTCTCTCACCCTTACACTGCCACTAATGTTGCCCAAGTGTTCGTTGACAATGTCTTAAAATTGCATGGATTGCCTAGCTCTATTGTAAGTGATAGAGATCCGATTTTTGTGAGTGCTTTTTGGAATGAGCTATTCAAACTACAGGGGACAAAGCTATGCAAGAGCTCTAGATAACACCCTCAGAGTGATGGCCAATCAGAGGTCATGAATAGATGTTTGGAGACTTACCTAAAATGGGTTAAGTGGCTTCCTTGGGCTGAGTGGTGCTTTAACACCTCTTATCACACTTCCACTAAGACTACCCCATTTGAACTAGTCTATGGATACCCCCCACCACTTATGCAACCTTATGAAGTTGGCACTGCAAGGTTGGAATCAATGGAGCAAAAACTCGGAGAAAGGGATAATGTGTTGTCTGTGCTCAAGGGTAATTTGGAAATGGCTCAAAATAGGATGAAATTGCAAGCAGATAAGAAGAGGACCGAGAGACACTTTGAGGTAGGATATATGGTGTACTTAAGATTGGTACCCTACCAACTTCAGTCACTAGCTCCCCACAGTTACCACAAGTTACAACCTCGTTTGTTTGGGCCTTATAAGGTGCTGGAAAAAGTGGGAACCATAGCCTACAAGCTCCAATTACCCCCGGAAACCAAGGTTCACTCGGTTTTCCATGTGAGTTGCCTTAAAAAGCAACTAGAAAACAATGTGATCCCAAGCCCCACGCTACCATTGAGCAGGGAGGATGGTCTTCAATTGGAGGAACCTGCTGCAATCTTAAATCGCAGAATGTATAAGAAAGGGATGGTTGCTGGGGTACAACACTTGGTGTAGTGGAAGGGACAAGATGCTGTCGATGCTACTTGGGAGGATTATGAGGCATTCAAGGCTCGATTTCCAGATTTTGCAGTGTAATCTTGAGGACAATATTAGTTTTGAAGGAGGAAGTATTGTTATGATCCTGTGATTGCCTTAATCACAAATATCAGAAATTGGGGTCAGATTGTAATTGTTTGGGGTTTCATTGCAATTTGCATTTCTTTCTAGTTATATTTTTAATAGTTAGTTGCTATTGCCTACGTGGCAGCTCACATAAGTGTATCGAGCTATTATATAAAGCTCCATTTTCCATTCCATCAGGGATAAGCAAAGAAATATATATATTTTTACAAAACTGAAAACACTCATCTTCTCCCATTCACCATACTCCATTACTGCATCTTGCATCTGTGGTTAAGGTTGAATAGGTTTCAAGAATTGGAACCTAACAGGAACTCGTTCGATGCAGCATCTGGCTTTGGATGGACACTCCGACATCTGGAATTGAAGCTGCATTGGTGGTGGTGGATCTGCTGTTGTGGTCGGAGAGAGAGATATAAGAAGCAGACAGAGTAAAGAGATAGTAAAGTTGTAAGGCCATCTCCAACCAAAGGATCTAGAGGGTCGGAGAGCCAAAACTAGCTTGAAAACCATCTCCAACCGAGGGCTAGGTCAGAGGGCTTGTGGCCCCCATAGAATCTGAAAGGGCCAAAGGGCCAACCGGTTGGCCCAATCCAGCCAGAAATTCTAGCATTCATGTCGGATATAACCGACATAATATATATTCATGTCAGTTATGTCAGACAGGAATTCTAGGCCAAATTTCAAATGCAACGTCTAGCTGATGTCAACTAGCCGTTATTTTTTATTTTAACACAAATTTTTTCCTATAACTTCTATTTTACAAAATTTGTTTCATATTTTTTTTAAATTCTATTTTTTTCCTATAACTTCCTAAGCCATTATACAACATTAAATTAAATTAAGTAACATGCTGATGTCACTTAGCCGTTGGATTTGAATTTAAGTTGTAGTTTTAAAATAATAAATTATGTTTGGCCCTATGGCCCTTTGTGTCACATCCCGGCCCGAGACGGACCATTTCCTAGGCATGCTCCATCATCATAGCATAATATTGTCCGCTTTGGGCTTACCATTCCTTCATAGTTTTATTTTTGGGAACTCACGAGCAACTTCCTAGTGGGTCACCCATCCTGGGAGTAGATCCTTCACAGTTTTGTTTTTGGAAATTCATGAGCAACTTCCCAGTGGGTCACCCATCCTGGGAGTGCTCTAGCCTCTTTCTTGCTTAATTTGGAGTTCCTACGGAAACCGAAGCCAATGAGCTCCCAAAAAGCCTCGTGCTAGGTAAGGATGTGAATATACATTTAAGGATCACTCCGTTGGGCGATGTGGGATGTTACAATCCACCCCCCTTAGGGGCCCGACGTCCTCGTTGGCACACTTCCGGCCAGGGATTGGCTCTGATACCATTTGTCACATCCCGGCCCGGGATTGACCACTTCCCGGGCCCGTTCCATCACCGTAGCACAATATTGTCCACTTTGGTCTTACCATTCCCTCACAGTTTTGTTTTTGGGAACTCACGAGCAACTTCCCAATGGGTCACCCATCATAGGAGTGCTCTGGCCTCTTTCTCGCTTAACTTCGGAGTTCCTACGAAAACCGAAGCCAGTGAGCTCCTAAAAGGCCTCGTGCTAGGTAGGGATGTGAATATACATTTAAGGATCACTCCCCTGGGCGATATGGGATGTTACACTTTGGTCCTCGGTTGGAGATGGAGGCAAATATGACCATGTACTGTTCATTAAAATATTAATATCTTGAAAGGCCAGAGGGCTAAAACGAGCCCTCTAGCCAACCTTCGGTTGGAGATGACCTAAGTATTGGCCTATTGCCTGTGGTGCGAGCTTCAAGAGAGAGAGAAAGAATTGGGTTTGTTCAATTTTGGAGAAAAAAAAATTAAAATATTTTGACTTACGCTAAAATAGTTAGTATCATTGGAAGTGACATTTCTATCATTTGGTCAGTTACAAGAACAAAAATTTAATTAGTGTTTTAAGAGCTACTTAGTAATACGGTCCAATGATATTTTTTCTTACTTGTAAGTGAGTGGTTTGATTCTCGCCAAAGGCAAATTTAAACCACATTAACCTACTCCCGCTTTCTTAGTGTAGATAATATCGTTTCTTAAAAAAATAAAAAAAAAAATAAAAAAACTAGTGTTGTAGGTGATGTTGTGATTTTTTTAGAGAAAGACAAAAGTAGATAATGCAAGATAGTATAATATATCTTTTTAATTTTGACATGTTATGCTATAATAAATTATAATGATTGATGCTTAGATGGTTTCCTTCCACATTCATTTATGTTTCTAATTACTAAAGTTGATGTTATTAGAGATTCTTTAAAGGGGACAGATATCTGTGACACTAATATTTTTATATAATTTTGTACACATATTTTTGTGAGGTCTATGTTATAACGTGCTTCAACAATTTGAATCGTTCATCTTTTAGAACATAATTTTTCTTTTATGAGCTCCAAGTATTTATTTGCATATTTTGTACTCATTGACAATTATAAATAGGTATATAGACATGAATAGGACATTTTCTTAATGTTGGGATAGAAATAGGATTTTTCAAATATGCACATGGCATGCACAACAATCGGATAAAAATAGGATTTTTCATACACCTTGAAATGACTTAATTGCCCTCATATATAAATGTGTAATTTCCTCCTATTTTCTGATTTATCTCTCTCTACTCTCCCTTCCTCTTTCTCTAAAATTGATATTTATTGGATGTTCTTAGATTAGTAAAAGATAATGGAAAACCCAGTTGGAAAATTTGATTCATTTGGAGATTGTTTGTGTTTGCTGATTGGCCCTTTTGGAAAATGAACATATTTTTGTGCTTGTAGTTGCAGATTGGGGATTTTTTTCCTCAAATAATCATCTTCTTCCCCAAATTCAAAATCTCATTCAAAGCCCATTGGGTCAAAACCAATCTGCAGTCCAATTTTTTTTTCAGATGTCGAAGAAAATCCATTATGAAAAACTAAAGACACCATTTTTCTGCTACAATCTCTTTCTCTCCTTCATCGATGAACGCCTTCTCCCTCTAAGTTCAAAGAAAATCTAAATTTTTTATTTGTATCAATACGTGCAACGACGTCGGTTTTGTTGTGGACGTGCATCATGCAATTAACGACATTGGGGGATATGTAGGGCCTAGATTCTGGAAATGAGATATGTAGTTAACAAATCTTTTACTTGAACCTAGATTCTGGAAATCCCACTAAAAATCATCTCTTTCCAGTGACATGCACATGATATGCTCACAGATATGAGCCAACCAAAAAACCCAGAACTCACAGCTCTCTCTTCGAAATCAGAAAATGACGTTATCACTTGTGACGTTACCACTATATACACTATATGCACACCACATGCATATCATATGTACAGTAATGTATGATATGCATGGAACTGGAGATCGAGCAACGAGTTGCTTTTCACATTAATAAGAAACTTTAATGGCAACCTATTGGTATAGTAGATATAATTAAAACATAATTGTTACGTATATAAGGTTACAGTGGCAGTTTGAAAAGTCTTGTTATGTATATTAACCACCACTTAACCGTGCATGTGGAAAACATGATACTCGTTGTCGTTATTTCATTGACATGCATGACCCTCAACGTCCTCTAAGCTTTTTCTTAATTTTGTTTTTCGCCGAGTCCAACTAGGTTGTGGTCATACTCTCTAACTTCTGGGGTACAACATACATGCATCATAACTAGTGAACATTTCCGCTTCTCATATTAAGATGTAGCCATGCACATCATGGAAAAAATTTCACAAACTTTTGCAATTGTACACTTGAACCAGAAATTGTTCCATCCTAGTTTTGTAGCACGCCAAAACTTGAAATTTATTCCACAACCCATAAGCCCCAACATGAAACACAAACCCTAATTTAACTTCTAATTATTAATTCATCTTACAGATGACTGATTTATTCCTTAAATCATTGATGAAAGAACTTGGAACTAAACACCCTACCTTACTTTGCTTGCCTAAGCTTTAGTCACCCAAAAAAAATGGAGCATTTCCGGCCAAAACAGAAAATATGGTACAAAACTCAACTCACTCTTGTCATCTCTCTCTCGCATACCTTTGTTCGAAATCAGAGGTATGATGTCAACCCAAAACCCAGCTCACTCTTCTCACCTCTCTTTGGAGTTCACTCTCTTCAAAATCGGTGCTTAGAATCTAAGTTCAACCCAGAAACCCAGAGCTCACAGAGCTCTCTCGACATCCCTCTCTTCCAAATGAGAAAAGTGATTCAATACGCTGATGATTTTTAAATATGTGGAGGCATGTTTCCTTAAAAGGAAACTAAGAAAAATCATAACTTATTACAATATGAAGTTTTTTCAAATACATAACTGGTCACCAGTTGGAACTAAATGTTTTTATGACTTTATGGAAGTTATTCCATTATAGAGTATTATTTTAGAGAAATTTACTGTAGCAATTAATTAATATTATTGAAGGAATTTTTGACGTAAAAGTTAGTTTAATATGAATTTAAAAAATACTTAAATCAATAATATACCTAAACCATAGAGTTTAATAAAAAGCGAAAGCACTTTAATCTCAAATTAATAAATACTAAATGTTTAATATAAAAATGCTTAAGATGAAGCATCTGATTCTAAGTAAACCAATAATAAAAGAAGAAAGTTTGGACCTCTGTCTGACCTCCCAATGGAAGCCTCTCAAAGTGGAACCCGTCTTCTCTGCCCTCCCATTTTCTATACATTCAATCTTTTCTTATTTTGTACGGTTATGGTTAAGTTATGTTAACATTTAATATTAATTTTTTTTATAGAGATGATAAGACAAAAAACAATAGTAATATAAAATGTTGACGTGATTTAACTGTGACCGCACAAATAAAAATGTATGGAAGTGTATGGGAAGTAAGAGTACAGAAAAGCCAATTCCCTCAAAGTGACCATTCGATAAAAAGCACAGATCATGATTGATATCATCTAAAAGAAAACATCTAATTTTAATAATAAAATTGAAAATCCAAAAACAAATTGTAAAAAAACCTGAAAGGAGGAGCACTGGGCCATCTTCTGACTTCCACTAACATATTCTCATCACATAAACAAATAAAAGTGAGATCTCCAATCAAATGCTATCCCCACACTTACTTAACCCCATTTTTCTACAAATTCAATTATTCCTTCCAAATTTTCTCCATCTTCATTTTGGTTAAAATAAAGGTAGTGGCAACTCTACTCACAATATAGCAACAAGGAATAAAAGCTCCTTTATCTTTCTATATTAAAATCAGCTTCTATAACAACAATTTTTTTCTCTCTAAAGCTCTAATTAATCATAAACTTCCCCTAAATTCAGCATCTGTTCTTATTCTTAATCCACCTCCTAATCACAATTCTTCAATTATTACAACAATTAATAGGCTCCAATTGGTCCCTATTGGCCAATTCTGCATCATTTTGCCTGTAGCTGGCCCAACAATTTCATGTTCTTTGGAGGGTCATTTGCCTTTTCTCATGTCCCTCACCAGTTTTATTACTTCATTTCCATTGCAGACCAGATCACAGATGTGGGATATCTCTGTTCGTTTCCCTCTTCTCTTTCTTGTTCACCTTATCATTCCCAACTTGGCTAGGGATTGATAAGATACATACATGTACGCACTGTACGTACGTACATAATTATACTACCATTTCTCTTTGCTCTATCTGAAAGTCCCTCCAAATGTAGGTGTCCAAAAATCAACTGTTGTCTCATGTGTCACCGGGAATGTGCTCGAAACCGGTACTAAACACAGCCCTCTGCTTCTAAGATCTTGCTTTGGACCATCGGGGTCCTTAACTTTATCAGAATTCTGCATTGACAGGAAAAAGAAAAATTGCAAGTACAAAATTAATCTACAGTAGATAAAAAAATTTAAGTAGTACCAAGAAGCTGATTGCGTCTGTTGGAATCAGTACATAGGTATTATTTTTCCGAGTAGCAGAAGGAGAAGAATATATTATACCTGCTGCTGGTGTTGTATGACAGCTCCACTCTTCATGTATGGGGTGCTTAAAACCTGATATTATAAGATCAAAACATATTACATATATACATTATTATTTAGCATATATACATTATTATATGTGCTTAAGATGCATATATGATATAGCTTTATGGGACTTACATTAACTTGTTCATGGAGGAACTTGATATATTCGATGGCTTCAGAGAGTACTGAGGCTGTATCAGTCTGACACACAATAACATGGCTATTTAAAATCATCGTACACAATCAAAGTTTTCATTTTATAACTTTGAAAAGATAAAAAAAAAAGTAAAGAACGCTTTTTAAATTCAGAAAGAGAATGATATCTCAGTCTCTAGCTAGCTAACTCTTGTGAAAGTAAAGAAGATAGATAGCATTTTGGAGCTAAATTTACTTACCTTTCCGAAAGGTGAAACTAATTGTTGGAGGGCAGTGATTCTGTCCCCCATCTTCTCTTTCCTCACCTAAAACCAAAGCTACAAGTTCTCATCTATGTCTATGATAAAAGAAAAAGCTCAACACAATTCATCGCTAGCTGCTGGTCAAACCAGAATGGAAAAATGAAAAAAAAGGTTGATTGC
>VIEB01000629.1:245476-269591 GCA_006547085.1 Malus baccata
AAATTCTATTTTTTTCCTATAACTTCCTAAGCCATTATACAACATTAAATTAAATTAAGTAACATGCTGATGTCACTTAGCCGTTGGATTTGAATTTAAGTTGTAGTTTTAAAATAATAAATTATGTTTGGCCCTATGGCCCTTTGTGTCACATCCCGGCCCGAGACGGACCATTTCCTAGGCATGCTCCATCATCATAGCATAATATTGTCCGCTTTGGGCTTACCATTCCTTCATAGTTTTATTTTTGGGAACTCACGAGCAACTTCCTAGTGGGTCACCCATCCTGGGAGTAGATCCTTCACAGTTTTGTTTTTGGAAATTCATGAGCAACTTCCCAGTGGGTCACCCATCCTGGGAGTGCTCTAGCCTCTTTCTTGCTTAATTTGGAGTTCCTACGGAAACCGAAGCCAATGAGCTCCCAAAAAGCCTCATGCTAGGTAAGGATGTGAATATACATTTAAGGATCACTCCGCTGGGCGATGTGGGATGTTACAATCCACCCCCCTTAGGGGCCCGACGTCCTCGTTGGCACACTTCCGGCCAGGGATTGGCTCTGATACCATTTGTCACATCCCGGCCCGGGATTGACCACTTCCCGGGCCCGTTCCATCACCGTAGCACAATATTGTCCACTTTGGTCTTACCATTCCCTCACAGTTTTGTTTTTGGGAACTCACGAGCAACTTCCCAATGGGTCACCCATCATAGGAGTGCTCTGGCCTCTTTCTCGCTTAACTTCGGAGTTCCTACGAAAACCGAAGCCAGTGAGCTCCTAAAAGGCCTCGTGCTAGGTAGGGATGTGAATATACATTTAAGGATCACTCCCCTGGGCGATATGGGATGTTACACTTTGGTCCTCGGTTGGAGATGGAGGCAAATATGACCATGTACTGTTCATTAAAATATTAATATCTTGAAAGGCCAGAGGGCTAAAACGAGCCCTCTAGCCAACCTTCGGTTGGAGATGACCTAAGTATTGGCCTATTGGCTGTGGTGCGAGCTTCAAGAGAGAGAGAAAGAATTGGGTTTGTTCAATTTTGGAGAAAAAAAAAATTAAAATATTTTGACTTACGCTAAAATAGTTAGTATCATTGGAAGTGACATTTCTATCATTTGGTCAGTTACAAGAACAAAAATTTAATTAGTGTTTTAAGAGCTACTTAGTAATACGGTCCAATGATATTTTTTCTTACTTGTAAGTGAGTGGTTTGATTCTCGCCAAAGGCAAATTTAAACCACATTAACCTACTCCCGCTTTCTTAGTGTAGATAATATCGTTTCTTAAAAAAATAAAAAAAAAAATAAAAAAACTAGTGTTGTAGGTGATGTTGTGATTTTTTTAGAGAAAGACAAAAGTAGATAATGCAAGATAGTATAATATATCTTTTTAATTTTGACATGTTATGCTATAATAAATTATAATGATTGATGCTTAGATGGTTTCCTTCCACATTCATTTATGTTTCTAATTACTAAAGTTGATGTTATTAGAGATTCTTTAAAGGGGACAGATATCTGTGACACTAATATTTTTATATAATTTTGTACACATATTTTTGTGAGGTCTATGTTATAACGTGCTTCAACAATTTGAATCGTTCATCTTTTAGAACATAATTTTTCTTTTATGAGCTCCAAGTATTTATTTGCATATTTTGTACTCATTGACAATTATAAATAGGTATATAGACATGAATAGGACATTTTCTTAATGTTGGGATAGAAATAGGATTTTTCAAATATGCACATGGCATGCACAACAATCGGATAAAAATAGGATTTTTCATACACCTTGAAATGACTTAATTGCCCTCATATATAAATGTGTAATTTCCTCCTATTTTCTGATTTATCTCTCTCTACTCTCCCTTCCTCTTTCTCTAAAATTGATATTTATTGGATGTTCTTAGATTAGTAAAAGATAATGGAAAACCCAGTTGGAAAATTTGATTCATTTGGAGATTGTTTGTGTTTGCTGATTGGCCCTTTTGGAAAATGAACATATTTTTGTGCTTGTAGTTGCAGATTGGGGATTTCTTCCTCAAATAATCATCTTCTTCCCCAAATTCAAAATCTCATTCAAAGCCCATTGGGTCAAAACCAATCTGCAGTCCAATTTTTTTTTCAGATGTCGAAGAAAATCCATTATGAAAAACTAAAGACACCATTTTTCTGCTGCAATCTCTTTCTCTCCTTCAGCGATGAACGCCTTCTCCCTCTAAGTTCAAAGAAAATCTAAATTTTTTATTTGTATCAATACGTGCAACGACGTCGGTTTTGTTGTGGACGTGCATCATGCAATTAACGACATTGGGGGATATGTAGGGCCTAGATTCTGGAAATGAGATATGTAGTTAACAAATCTTTTACTTGAACCTAGATTCTGGAAATCCCACTAAAAATCATCTCTTTCCAGTGACATGCACATGATATGCTCACAGATATGAGCCAACCAAAAAACCCAGAACTCACAGCTCTCTCTTCGAAATCAGAAAATGACGTTATCACTTGTGACGTTACCACTATATACACTATATGCACACCACATGCATATCATATGTACAGTAATGTATGATATGCATGGAACTGGAGATCGAGCAACGAGTTGCTTTTCACATTAATAAGAAACTTTAATGGCAACCTATTGGTATAGTAGATATAATTAAAACATAATTGTTACGTATATAAGGTTACAGTGGCAGTTTGAAAAGTCTTGTTATGTATATTAACCACCACTTAACCGTGCATGTGGAAAACATGATACTCGTTGTCGTTATTTCATTGACATGCATGACCCTCAACGTCCTCTAAGCTTTTTCTTAATTTTGTTTTTCGCCGAGTCCAACTAGGTTGTGGTCATACTCTCTAACTTCTGGGGTACAGCATACATGCATCATAACTAGTGAACATTTCCGCTTCTCATATTAAGATGTAGCCATGCACATCATGGAAAAAATTTCACAAACTTTTGCAATTGTACACTTGAACCAGAAATTGTTCCATCCTAGTTTTGTAGCACGCCAAAACTTGAAATTTATTCCACAACCCATAAGCCCCAACATGAAACACAAACCCTAATTTAACTTCTAATTATTAATTCATCTTACAGATGACTGATTTATTCCTTAAATCATTGATGAAAGAACTTGGAACTAAACACCCTACCTTACTTTGCTTGCCTAAGCTTTAGTCACCCAAAAAAAATGGAGCATTTCCGGCCAAAACAGAAAATATGGTACAAAACTCAACTCACTCTTGTCATCTCTCTCTCGCATACCTTTGTTCGAAATCAGAGGTATGATGTCAACCCAAAACCCAGCTCACTCTTCTCACCTCTCTTTGGAGTTCACTCTCTTCAAAATCGGTGCTTAGAATCTAAGTTCAACCCAGAAACCCAGAGCTCACAGAGCTCTCTCGACATCCCTCTCTTCCAAATGAGAAAAGTGATTCAATACGCTGATGATTTTTAAATATGTGGAGGCATGTTTCCTTAAAAGGAAACTAAGAAAAATCATAACTTATTACAATATGAAGTTTTTTCAAATACATAACTGGTCACCAGTTGGAACTAAATGTTTTTATGACTTTATGGAAGTTATTCCATTATAGAGTATTATTTTAGAGAAATTTACTGTAGCAATTAATTAATATTATTGAAGGAATTTTTGACGTAAAAGTTAGTTTAATATGAATTTAAAAAATACTTAAATCAATAATATACCTAAACCATAGAGTTTAATAAAAAGCGAAAGCACTTTAATCTCAAATTAATAAATACTAAATGTTTAATATAAAAATGCTTAAGATGAAGCATCTGATTCTAAGTAAACCAATAATAAAAGAAGAAAGTTTGGACCTCTGTCTGACCTCCCAATGGAAGCCTCTCAAAGTGGAACCCGTCTTCTCTGCCCTCCCATTTTCTATACATTCAATCTTTTCTTATTTTGTACGGTTATGGTTAAGTTATGTTAACATTTAATATTAATTTTTTTTTATAGAGATGATAAGACAAAAAACAATAGTAATATAAAATGTTGACGTGATTTAACTGTGACCGCACAAATAAAAATGTATGGAAGTGTATGGGAAGTAAGAGTACAGAAAAGCCAATTCCCTCAAAGTGACCATTCGATAAAAAGCACAGATCATGATTGATATCATCTAAAAGAAAACATCTAATTTTAATAATAAAATTGAAAATCCAAAAACAAATTGTAAAAAAACCTGAAAGGAGGAGCACTGGGCCATCTTCTGACTTCCACTAACATATTCTCATCACATAAACAAATAAAAGTGAGATCTCCAATCAAATGCTATCCCCACACTTACTTAACCCCATTTTTCTACAAATTCAATTATTCCTTCCAAATTTTCTCCATCTTCCTTTTGGTTAAACTAAAGGTAGTGGCAACTCTACTCACAATATAGCAACAAGGAATAAAAGCTCCTTTATCTTTCTATATTAAAATCAGCTTCTATAACAACAATTTTTTTCTCTCTAAAGCTCTAATTAATCATAAACTTCCCCTAAATTCAGCATCTGTTCTTATTCTTAATCCACCTCCTAATCACAATTCTTCAATTATTACAACAATTAATAGGCTCCAATTGGTCCCTATTGGCCAATTCTGCATCATTTTGCCTGTAGCTGGCCCAACAATTTCATGTTCTTTGGAGGGTCATTTGCCTTTTCTCATGTCCCTCACCAGTTTTATTACTTCATTTCCATTGCAGACCAGATCACAGATGTGGGATATCTCTGTTCGTTTCCCTCTTCTCTTTCTTGTTCACCTTATCATTCCCAACTTGGCTAGGGATTGATAAGATACATACATGTACGCACTGTACGTACGTACATAATTATACTACCATTTCTCTTTGCTCTATCTGAAAGTCCCTCCAAATGTAGGTGTCCAAAAATCAACTGTTGTCTCATGTGTCACCGGGAATGTGCTCGAAACCGGTACTAAACACAGCCCTCTGCTTCTAAGATCTTGCTTTGGACCATCGGGGTCCTTAACTTTATCAGAATTCTGCATTGACAGGAAAAAGAAAAATTGCAAGTACAAAATTAATCTACAGTAGATAAAAAAATTTAAGTAGTACCAAGAAGCTGATTGCGTCTGTTGGAATCAGTACATAGGTATTATTTTTCCGAGTAGCAGAAGGAGAAGAATATATTATACCTGCTGCTGGTGTTGTATGACAGCTCCACTCTTCATGTATGGGGTGCTTAAAACCTGATATTATAAGATCAAAACATATTACATATATACATTATTATTTAGCATATATACATTATTATATGTGCTTAAGATGCATATATGATATAGCTTTATGGGACTTACATTAACTTGTTCATGGAGGAACTTGATATATTCGATGGCTTCAGAGAGTACTGAGGCTGTATCAGTCTGACACACAATAACATGGCTATTTAAAATCATCGTACACAATCAAAGTTTTCATTTTATAACTTTGAAAAGATAAAAAAAAAAGTAAAGAACGCTTTTTAAATTCAGAAAGAGAATGATATCTCAGTCTCTAGCTAGCTAACTCTTGTGAAAGTAAAGAAGATAGATAGCATTTTGGAGCTAAATTTACTTACCTTTCCGAAAGGTGAAACTAATTGTTGGAGGGCAGTGATTCTGTCCCCCATCTTCTCTTTCCTCACCTAAAACCAAAGCTACAAGTTCTCATCTATGTCTATGATAAAAGAAAACACTTAACACAACTCATCGCTAGCTTCTTGTCAAACCAAAAAAGAAAAAAGAAAAAAGAAAAAAGAGAAGATAAAAAAGGTTACTGCTCATTTTGTACCTTAAAAGCTGGCAAAGGTGATGAGGCTTCATTCCGAGGCCTTTTGGATGCTGCTTCACTCCCACTTTTCTTCCCCACTGCACCCGATTCCTGAACTTCAGATATATTCTGCTCAGCCAATATTTAACATGTTAAATGACTCCAATCATGACAGTAAAAACCCTAATCATGATGAATATGAAACACAATCGATAATTCTCGTATAATTGTTGCTTGACATATAATTTTTTTATACATGCGATATTAGGAGAGGATTCAAACTTAATTAGCAACTTGAGTGCATTGGCAACTGTTCTTAACCAATTAAGCTACAAGCAAGTTGGAATATAAAACGTTGATTCATTCCTTAACAAGTTTTTGAAATCCACTAATTGTCTTTAACAACAATTGCGTACCTTTGGTTTTTCATCAAATCGTGCCGTGGGAAATTGTGGCTGCAACGAGGGGAAAAAGCTTGGCCGGACGTCTTTCATGGCGGCCTCATGAGGTGCATTCCAAAAGGGAGCATCATTAGAAAATTGTAAATGGCTCTGAGGAGGTTGTTTGGGAGGTGATGTTCTTAGAAACTGGGGTACTTTAGACCAAGACGGCAGTAGCTCACTTGAGTTATTAATTCCATAATTTCCTTGATAAGGAAAATTGATGGTCGCTGAACTAGGCTGCTGAGGTTGATTATCATGATGAGGTCCCAATAGTCCTTGCAATATTGTAGATGGGCTTCCGTACAGAGCAACTGATGCTGAATCCATTTGAAAACTAGAAGGCAATCCTTGACATGTCACCGTACTTTCGCCGGAGCTGTACCGAGGACTAAACTGTGTTTGATCTAAAGAAAATCCCCGGGTCATTTGCTTAAACTCGTTGTTAGAAGAATCCCCACAACCACCAGCAAACAACTTATCCCTCCATTGGAGCTGTTGGTCACTTTCTTGCTGAAAGTTAGCAGTATTGGAGTTCATGTTTTCTTGTAGTATTGATCGAAAACTAGTCTCCTTCTCACCGCGACTGTATACATATCAAATTATACAAAAATTAATGAAGTGAAAGACAAATTCTTAGGGTTTCTGTATATTGAGCATCATGACCAAGTTATATATATATATATATGTTCATCCAAAATATAAAATCAAATAATAAGTAATTTTATGTACAGTTATTTTGGACTTACAATAACGCTTGGTTCCAATCTGTGGCCTGAGAGGAAAGCCCTAAACCCATCATATGCAAGTTGGGGTCGCTGCCGCCGCCCGCGGAATCAGTCCCTTCTTGCAGCTTGTGAGTATCATGGAAGACCATAGATGAAGTACCTGAGACCGACCCGGAATCCATAGAAGACCTAGCCTTGATGTCAACTATGTCAGATTGCCATCCAAAGCTTCCCAAGGTATTCAGGCTCGAAGACGAGGGCGATGCCCCCGTCTCGAACCTGGTTCTGGACGATGAGTCCCACCAGTTCCCAGGTGTCTGAAATTCATCTGCCATGGCTAACTGCAACTCAAATTAATTATAAAGGTTGATGCCCAACGGTTGCTGGAGTGGTATTCTATTCTTTTGTTCGTGTTGTCTTCAACCTCTTGGACGCTACTAGTCTGTTTGGAATCTACAAAGCTGTGGCTTCATAAAATGATGATGAGAAGCGGTTCGCTGCATCTCAGAAGTTTGTATATATTTATATTAGGTGAAGTTCAACCGTTTGGGTGTGAAGGAATGAAAGAAGTAACCGGAATGTGGTTGACATTTTAGGAGGTGATTAGACAATGAAAGGACCATTTCTAATTAAATTTACTTCCTCCATCCCTTTATTTTGTCTTTTAATGCTTTTGTATATTTCCACTTGTATTTTGTTTCTTCGTTTAATCCTGTGACAACTAGGAGGCATATACTTTGATTGTGTGGTACTGCATGCTATGCTAGGCCGAATTATACATGTATTTTAGGGTTTTTGTTTTGGTCTCAATACATGTATGCTTGGTTGGCCACTCAAAGGGATAGATGTCTAATTAGTTTGTTATTTTGTATGAATAATCTTTAAATAGGTTTCTTAAAAAAAATCAGATTATCAAACCATATTTTTGGATTTCTTTTAAGGTAGTAAGTATTTTATTAATCCAATAAAACGAACAACATCAACAATCAAGAATATAATTCCAAAAAATAATAATGATGTATTGTACCTTGTTTTGATAACGAATCACACTATCATTCTCAATCTTAATGTAGTGAATTTCATTCACCCAAACCATATAGAAAATAAACATTTCTAATGCACAAGCCGGTCCTTGTATCACATAAGTACAAATTGATCCAGTATGGGGTTCTGTCTTACCGCTCTCTTATCGTCATCAAGAAATGTTCAGGGTCCTTGTAACAAGATGGATGCCCGTAATGTTTAAGCAAAGTCCCCTGAACATTTAGGCATTTTGTGAAATGAAAAGAGCCGTACTGGGGCTGGAAGAAGGACTTTTTACCTACAATTCTCCTGATGAGCTCTTTAGTTAACTATGATAAAAAGGTGAGATAACCTTTGAACCTTCTAAGACTTAGCTTATTATAAGCCATCTGTTTGGTACCCACTTTTTTTCTTTTGTCTTTTACGAAAGAAAAGAGAAAAATAGTGAGTCAATTGATTATATAATTAGAATTTTAGTTTTGAGTGTTAGTGGAGTACAGTTGCATGAGAAAAAGTGACAAGGCTGAACTAAGAAGTTAAGTGAGAAGGTTACTAGTATTTCTCAAAGAAAAAGGCACTTGCAGCCTAAAAACTGACATTGTTACCATAATTATGATACCATTTGTATTGTTAACTTTAATCTTACTATTATTTTGTAATTTTGGACTCTAAATTTTGACAATATTGTAATCATACCATTTTAATTGTAATTCATGCATTGAATTTTAACGTCCTATGTAGCATACTAAACGTGAAAATAGAAAGCTCAAAAGGGAATAACGATAATGTGTAGTTCCATGACAGCCTAAACACTGACCTTGTTACCATGCATAATTATAATACCATTTTGTATTGTTAACTTTAATCTTACTATTATTTTATAATTTTGGGCTGTAATGTGTGACAATATTGCAATCATACATTTCTTGTAATTCAAGCATTGAATTTTAACACCATGTGTAGCGTACTAAATGTGAAAATAGAAAGCTCAAAAGCACATAACTATAATGTGTAGTTCCATGGCAACTACTAATAATAACTTATGTATGTAATATAACAAGACATTCGTAGTGTAACAATCAATATTGGTAGTGCAATTTACAATATCATTTTGTAACCTTCTCATTGTTATTATGTTCATGTAAACAATGAGTATCAATACATTTTTGAGTATTGTAGAACTTTCATAAAATAAAATAATTTCTTAGCTTCTTCTTATTTTTTCCCCCCATCCAATCGCTTCCCTTGCAAATCCATTCTGAAAAAAAAAAAAAGTAAAAAGAATAGTACTTGCTTTAACTAAAGTTCTAAAATATGCTAGGCGTTAGTCCGGCGGCGGGCTGGAGCATAGCACATAGGCAGCAAGGGGGGTCTAGGCAGGCGCCTAGGCGGGCTAGACATATTTTATTTAATCTATTATATTTCGTGTAAATAAGTGTTTATTTATATTTAAAATATATATGATTTCATCATAAATTACAAAATGGAATGACATATATATATTATGAGCTATTGGAATATAATGAAAACATGGGAACCAGTATTTAATGTGTGTTCTTTTAAGTATTCAACAAGTCTCTTATAATTTATTGAAAAAATAAAATGCAAAATGAAAGTTATCTATTTTCTGTCTAAATGAGTAGCAACTTAGACGGGTTTGGGTGGGCTAGGCAGTATAGGCCGGCGCCTCAATAGGTCAAGGCATCCTTTATTAATTTTCAAACGTCTAGGCATTAATCAGGACGGTGGCCAACCACCTACCTAGGCGGAGCTAGACGGAGATTTTTAGAACAGCAGCTTTAACAGAAGTGAAAAAGTATTTCTTCAACCAAAAAGGTGTTCGAACTATTCCTTGACAATCCTATTAATTTAAGACGGGTCAACCAATTTGAAATATATGTTGTAAAAACTAGTCGCATCGCCTAAACCCTAGAATTCACAATTCAGGTGTACCTCCTTGAAAATTATGACTTGATAATTCACAACTTAGGTGTACTCCTTGTACATTTAAATTGTGATAAACGTAGTTGAAGGATCAACGTCCAGAGGAGGGGCAAAGTAAAAGGGTGAAGCTATAGAAGTTGGAATTGCGTATCATAGTTTGTTCATGGAATATAAAGGAGTCCTTAATTGAACTCGCTTGTTTGGAATTAGTGAGCGGAAATAGGTAATACCTCTTGCATTTTGTTTAAGGCATTTCTGATCATTTACAAATTTAATTTCGCTCGTGTATAACTCTTTGTTATGTTTTTTTTTTTTTGGTTGAAAGTAAGAGTAATTTTATTTTTTTTTTTTGCCATTCTACCAAACCATACAATTATTGTACTGTATCATATACCCATTTTGTGCTATTTTTTGTGCCAAACGGCAATCTTACATTAATTGTACTGAACCGAAGATATTTGTTATGATACTGGTTTCCAAAATTGATAAAGACGATATTAGTGTATTGTAGCATCTCCACTTAGGATTTGATATCTCATTCAAAGATACTCTAATGCAATATTCAATATGCTACTAAATTGAAAACAAAAAAAAACAAAAAAACCTATAAGAACAACAAGTAATATTAAATGAGTAATAATAGGGATACTAAATTTCTAAACTAAATTTTGTAACCAAATGATATGGATGTTTATGCTTGAATTATGGGTAATGCTAGGGTAACCAAATTTTGTAAAGCAAATAATGTGATGGTTGATAATTAGATAATTACTCAAGTATTAATTAACGTGCTTATTTCCTATTGGTGACACATCACTTGATTTGCAAATTTGGTCTCCCTAATTTTAACCTTGACTTATTATTTAAATGTTTATTTTTTATTAATAACACATTACTTGATTTACAAATTCAGTTTAAAATTTTGATCTCCGTAGCATTATCTGTATTAAATTTTAACTAAAAACGAGGATGGGATAAAGAGGCGGCAGGGGGTGACAGATGAAGGAAATTAGATTAGATTTTAAATATCACTATGACTTTTGCAATACGAGTCAATCAGTGACAGTCCACGAGGCGTGCAAGCGTGCGAAGACAAGTGGGACCCATTTTTTTCAAATTTCCAGCCACCCTAGGAGTCAGAGCCCTGAATGTGACCCGATTGTATATTCTTCTTCCTGCCTAATCATTTGGCCTACCCAAACACCCAACACAAAACACACATGACACATGCACCCACCATGACCCGATGACCATCCATCCGTCGTGGTCATCAAAATATCAGTTAATCGGGATAACAATTTATATGGCACATGTTAATTCTCATGTGATGTTTAAGTTTGATAATATATTATTATTTTAAAAAAAAAATTTACACATAATATTATATTTTTTAATTAAAATATCAATACGACGATGAGCTTAATTATTTCATACAAGTTATCACGGCTAATTAGCTCAAAAAATGCTACTAGTATACTACCAAATTATCAACTGTTTGCGCGTTGATGATTATTGGTTGTTAAGGAAATCTCATAATTGATCAATAGTTCGATATCAAATTAATTATGGCTTATTACGTGGTTAGAAAACCTCTTATCTTAAAATTATAATATTAATTAATAAAAAAGCAGTTACCTAAATTCATGTGAGCAACTGTTCCTAACACAACTCCAATAGTCACACATAATCCGCACATTTATGTGAAAGAGAGACAAAATAGTTGCTGTATCGATCAACGTTGTGAAAGAAGTGGTACGACTTAGTGGGGGCACTTGAGGAGTGAAGTGGGTCAAAACAAGTATACAATTTCTCTGCAAGCTCTCTTGAAATGGAAAGTGCGTGGTGGTTCTAGGGTATTACAATTGGATCATGATGAAGAAATCATAAATTTAACCAACGAGGGTGTTCTTGAGCGGTTATTGTAGTAAGTCCGAATTAGTGAAAGATTGTTGAATTGATGAGCAACTAATCATATTTGCAGATAAATTGAAGAGCCTCAGTAAAATGATGACATAAGCCTCCCAAATCATTATTATATATTGATCGTGATTTTTATGTCAAGAAATTTGATTGAACTGCCAAATTTAATCTCTAATCCGAAGATCACACCAACAAATTAAAACAATAAAAAATGCTAATAAAATAGCAATTAAGTACAAAATACATAAATTACATGTTTTTTTTAATAAACGACATTATTTACACTAAGGGGGAAGGGGGTGTGTTACATCCCACATCGCCCAGGGGTGTGGATCATGTAAGACTTATATGTATATATTCTCATCTCTACCTAGCATGAGGCCTTTTGGGAGCTCACTGGCTTCGAGTGCCATCAAAACTCCGAAATTAAGCGAGTTTGCGTGAGAACAATCCTATGATGGGTGACCCACTAGGAAGTTCTCGTGTGAGTTCCTAGAAACAAAACCGTGAGGGTGTGGTCAGGGCCTAAAGCGGATAATATCGTACTACGGTGGAGTCAAGCCTAGGATGTGGTGGTGGCCCGGGCCGGGATGTGACAGGATGAGCTTAGCCTCACAATGGGCTTGTAATAATGTGGTTCCAATTCGCCTTTGACGATAATCGAACCTAAGACCTCTTACTTACAAGTAAGAATAAATACTATTAGATCGTAGTACTAAGTGGCTACATAAATTATGTGTTAAAAGACTTAACTAACACTAATTGCATTGAACCTTTTGCCTAAGTTCCCATTGCTCGAGATCCCCTAGGAGACAACTGTAGCCCAACTTGACACACCTCAAGTAATACGGCAACAAGCAAATATAGCACGCGAACAAAAAGATGGCTCGACAAGCACTCGGGTTGTTCTTGAGGGGGGTTAGGGATCGAGTTATCAAGCAATGGGAAGTAGGCAAAATCTTTGAATCCATTTAGGGTTAGTTGACAAAGTTCTAAGAATTTTATGAAGAGGGATATAAAAATCTTCTTAGCCTCTAGGAAACAGCAGTTTTTCAAGTATGCCTTTTAAATTTATGTAATTATCCGCTTATCACTAGAAAATAGATTAGACCACCCAACCCATCGATTGCCTTAAATCATGAACTCCTCCTCAAATTTGTGAAAATTATGACTGTGAAGTGTGAACAACAACGGTAGATATCTCGGTCACACTGAAAATCATGATGGTTTATGACGAAGGTGTTGTAATTGTGTTCAATTGAAAGGTACAAAAAATATTCAAAATTTTCGGTTACGAGCTACTAAAAAATGTGCACAATTTTTGGTTGGCCGTTACCTAATATTGGGATTCATGATCAATTCCCAATATATTACAGAAAGTAATTAATCAAATATTTTGAAGGTTTTCGATTGCTGACTACTACTGATTCATTACATAATTTTCAGTTGATCGCACTTAACTATTGCATACTTTTCGGTTGATTGCTGCTGTGGGACTCAAAATGTTCTAGAATTCAATAAAAATCAACTAAAGATTTGGGGAATTGTCAGTTATTATTTATTGAAGCGTTACGTAGGTTTGATTATTAGTTGCTACTGAATAATATATAGGACTTATGATGGTCTCAATAATCATTCATGATACAGAAAATAAGTTTTTCATATTAAACTTTAAGGGCGTCTTCAACATAAACATGAAAATATATGCAATGAATGACAATTTAATATAGTGATACTAGTCTAATTAGGATTGATTTGAAGTAATTGGAACAATTCATTTCCAGTATTCCCCAGATCTCTCAACATTTTACTAAGGAAGCCTTGGTTGGTGCTATTTTATCTGCGGGAGGAACTCATTGGTTTCATAGAGAAGATGATGTCATATCGCAGTAAGCATGAGGTGTGCAAGCTGACAAACTCAAAGAATATGCTTACTCAGAGATTGAGACACAAAGTAGTGACATCCATCGTGTGTGTGTGTGAGAGAGAGAGAGAGAGAGAGAGAGAGAGAGAGCGCCACACGAGTGAGGAATGAGTGAGAGAGAGAGAGAGAGAGAGAGAGAGAGAGAGAGAGAGAGAGAGCGCCACACGAGTGAGGAATGAGTAAGAGAGACGATGAAGAAGTAGGATGAGCTGACCAAACTACATAGATTGACAGAGAAAAGGCAAATACAAAGCACATGACATTAGCATTGAGCAGCATGCAAGTGCAAGAAAGAAAATCTTTCACAAATCAACACTACTACTGCTGCTGCTGTTGTTCCTTCGTACCTTTATTTTAGGTCCATGCGTTTTTGTCAATACAAAGCTGCTTTACTGTCTAATTTTCTCATCTTTCATACTTTATACATTTGTATATATATTTTTAGGTCAGCCCCAAAAATTAGATTGATACACGCACCCTCCATTCTCAATGGGTAGGTTTAGTTGTGGAAGACATTCACCAAACTTATAATTAGACACTTCTTTCTCCAAACTAGATTAACTGATTGGAGCTTAATTACTTTTAAATACATTGTTCTGTCATTAGCTAGGCACGCTGACACTCGCTAATAGCCAATTATGTGATAGTTTGATGTGATGGATTGGAGTAGTGATCTTCATCGGCCACGCGTTTTCCTAAGTCAAAAGTCAGAGTTATTAAGATATATAACAAGGTCAACTGGCATGATTTTGGAGATTGACTATGGGCGTGGACTTCAGGAGCAATTCGGACGGTTCAGATTCAATGGGTTTTGACTTTGATTATTTTCTGTGTTTACTTGTTTCATTCAAGTTGGCTAACTACTTAATTCGTGCTCTATTTGTTTACGTGTGAACGCTTTGCACTAAGCTAATCTGTGAAAGGCCTTTCTTACACGTATATCACGAAAAGTTAGGTGTGATCGTCTACGTATTTTTTTAATATTATATATAATATTATCTACACTTAAAAAGTGAGTTAGTGGGTCAAGTCTCTAATGGGTCAGTCATAATAATTTAGTCTAAATTCGCATTTTGTGATAATCAAGTCTAAGACTTATCACGTACAAATTAAGAGAAGTGTCGTTAGGCCATACTACTAAGTAGCAATCGTCTACATATTATTCACTCACTTGTTATTTATTATATAGTATGTTGCCATGAATCCAAGGGAGAATAAGAATGTAATTAGATTATGTATTAATGTAATGTTAAGCTCAACATGGAGATTGCTACTCTGCTATATTAGAATGTGAGCGTTGAATCTTAAAATCTAATTGCCAATAGAAGGGAGTTGCATGTCCAAAATTATATAAAATATTAGACATACATAGAATTTACTTTCTTAATGTGAGATTCGTTCTCTCAACACTACCTCATTCTCTCAGTAAATACCCTCCTCTACATTTCTATTTTTTGTAAATTTTAATTACATTATTCATCAAGAAAAAAATTACAAAGAAAATTAAATTCAGAAATCTTTCCATTTCCCTTGCCTTCATCGCCTCCTCCTTGTTCAACCATGACCAAATGCCTCAATGATGCCGTATCAATCTTTTTCTTTCGTATTGAGGATGACAGATATTTTTTACAGAATGTCAACGGTAGTGGCTTCTCCTTTATTTGTCGCCAAGATAATGGAGTCATCACATAATAAATTACCTCTCGATCGAGACAGATGTGCAATGGTAGGAGGATCCTTGTTATTTCATTCAGCATGAACTCAAAACTAATACTTTACTAATGATTGTAACCCGAAACCCTAATATTGTATTAATGATTGTACACGCATATTATACGAGCAAATACAAAATATCAAACATGCCACATCTTTTACCGTCACACACCCAATAAGTTTTAGAAATGATTAATTAGGGGACTCAATAGGCAAGGGACTAAAATAGTGATATAAGTATGTGTGTGTAATTATGTTGTTCGTTTTTATATTTTGTTTTCTGCTTACTCAGCCACTAGAGAGACCAACTAAGACTTCCACTTTGTTCATCTACACTATACAACCTGTATAATATTAGCCGAAAGACTTTAGGCCGACTTTCTAAAAGTTTGCTCTCCAAAAGACAAGGGCTCCATGGATATGTATAAAAATATACAAGATATTTTTTTAAATATAGCAGCTAAAAATAATTCAATCAGATCATTAAAAAAAATGAGAGGCAGCTATAGACCTTACGCCATATATAGTTTCTTATTCAAGTAAGATACACAAATGGCTTAATTAGTGGAAAATAATATTATTAAGTGGTTTGTTATCACGATCATAAGTTGGTTGATTAAGTTTTAAACATGTGGTATTAATTTGCAAGTATCCTTTTCTTAAACTTGTCCAAGTTCTTGTCACCTTCACCAACCTTCCCTAATCTCACCATTCATTTCCTGCATCTTTTTTTTTTTTTTTTTTCCTCTTCGTTTTTTTTTTTTTTTTTTTTTTTTTTTTTTTACGACCATCTCTCTTTTCGTCGACTTTGTTTGAATTTTGTGGGTTGAAAATTTAAGTTGAATATATTCTGTATACGTTCAATAAAACGATGATCATTAATTAATAATATGACTAGTGGCTGATGCCTTGTCGCCCAAATGAGTCTTCCCGCAACTGGTGGGGTTGACATGGATCTTGACCTTCTTTGATGAAACATTCCCTAAGTCATGATAGGTTACCCCATCTATATTCTGACCTTGTTATAATCCTACAATATTTGAGGACTAGGGTGGAAAGTTGAATGCTGATTTATATGTTGTCCTCTTATGCTTTTATTTCAAAACCATTCTATTATTTTTGTTGTCAACCTGGCTGTGATTGATGTTATGTATGAAAATTTCTTAGTCTCTTGACAACTTAAAGTGAATACTAGAAAGTGATGACTTGCATCTCACTTAAGAAAAAAAACAACTTTTTTTCTTCTACAAATTAATTATGTTATCGTGAATCGAATTTCTCCTATAGTCTATTGAATATTAAATCAAAAATTACTTTTCAATAATATCACTTTAATAAAACATGTATTGTAATATATAACTTACCAACTATTACTATGATACTTTATTATGTTTTATGAAACTATTTTTTTTTTGAACAAACAATATTATCTACATCAAGAAAGAGGGGTAAATTTAGCCTCACAATAGGATAACAATAATATAGTTCAAATTCGCCTTAGACGAGAATCAAATCTAATACCTCTCACTTACAAGTAAACAAAAATATCACTAGATCTTAATACTAAGTGACCTATGAAACCAAATTATAGTTCGAAGTATCAAATATTTCATGGAAAGGCTATAAGGGTTATCCCAGTAGTGAGGGTGCGCACAGTGATAAGTGGGAGTAAGCTAGGTCTCGAGTTTGAGACCCTATAGTGTAAAAAAAAAAAAAAAAAAGGTATTGAGATATAGGTCAAAAGAATTGACGTACTATTGACATTAGTACAATTTTTTGAAATTTCTGATTTAGGTCCACTTTACTCTTTTTTTTTTTTAAACCTATTTTGCCCTTTGTTTTCAAAATTTGAATGTTTAAACATCTCCGATCTACTAATTTAATATCTAGACAAACGCAATCTTTACTTTTAATGAAGTATAATATTTATACCATTGATCCATTTGCAGAAATATACAAACTAACTAAAAAATATAAATACACAAACGTACATATGCCTATTAGCAAGATATCAAATAAATTATGATAAAACAGATAGTATGAAATCTATCTAATCAGTAGGTCGATAAACCAACTTAAAGGTAGAAATACATAATTTACGTACCTATAAGTAAGACAAATTCCCATGTAATATATGAAAACAAAGTCAATGAAAACTAATGAAAAGTTATAAAAAACTTTAGTTTTTAATGAAAATGACAAAATAAATGTGTAAGTGAATAGTACCAAGAGTGACTTTTTAAGCAAAAAATGTCCTTAATATTAAAAGTGAACAGTACTATGAGTGTTTCGTTAAGATTCCCAGAGATAGATAGGAAGTAATTTGATTACAACAATTATCCTAACATTATTGGAATTATATTCTTTAAACCTCAAATAGTCAAAACTTATCACAAGTCTTAATCTTAAAAGAACAATGTTTGGCTACTCAAGGATGAGTATGAACTTCTACTCAAAACTATTCATATTTGAATCACGGAGCTTTGTACTTATAATCAGAACTATTCAATCATTGTGTAAAGATCATATCTGCCAAAAAAAAAAAAAAATTAAAACTAAGGTCGTTTAGTCAAATATTATATATAGCAAATACAGAGACGGTTCGTAATGCTTTTACCAATTATGTCTGTTTGTACCATACTTGACCAATCCCAAAACTACTGAGCACCGGTCGACGTTATACCGTCAAGGACCCAGAAGAGTTTCCCTCAAACCAGGAGGCCAATCACAGCGCGACACATGTCGACATTAGAAGCAAATCATAGCGCGACACGTGTCAACATTAGAAGCCAATCACAACACGACACGTGTCAATGTCAGAATGAAACTAGAAACTCTCTTCTATAAATAGATATCATTCTTTCACAATATTTTTAAATGTAATTTGTGCTAAATCATTCACTTGTACTCACTAGAGGAGAACTTGAACCTATGTACTTGTGTAAACCTTTCAAATTAATGTGAACTCCTCTACTCCGTGGACGTAGCTAATCTGGGTGAACCACGTACATCTTGTGTTTGCTTCCCTATCTCTATCCATTTACATACTTATCCACACTAGTGAACGGAGCAATTTAGCGAATGTCATAAACTTAACATTTTCTGTTGTACCAAAGTCCCCATTGATTTGTGCATCAACATTTGGCGCCGTCTGTGGGAACGACACTTATTCCCACTCTCTTCATCTTTGCCAAGCTGGTTTCCACCGTTCATACACTCTTTTTTGACCAGGTATCCCTCTCCAACATGGGGAGTGAAGGAAGCTACAACACACAGAATAACACCCCTCTTGCACCTAGTGCGAAACAACGAAAGAATGAAGGAAAGAAGGTTGTTCTTCAAGCTAAAGTCGATGAGCTAGAAGCTCAGAACAACAAGATAACAATGAAGAATGAGGTCTTCCAAGAGCAGTACGAGAAGCTCTTTGAGACGCTTCACGAAACTAGGCATACTTAAACACGCGAGCTCGTTGCCCCTGTGGACATCAACCGTCATCTGGGTGCCCCCCAACACATAGGGTTACCTCCCTTCGACATGAGTATCCCTGATGAAAAGCGAGCTAATCATTAAAACATTGATCAACATGAGACTTCTCTCAACCCAGATGCTTCGACCCGAAGCAGAAGAAGTGGAGGATGACACCTCATTGCAGAAGGGTTGGAAGGATCAAAAGCCGTTTATCATGACTGTCGAGACTTCCTAAAGCAACGTCGAGAGAATCCCTTCCACATATGCTCGAAGATCAATGACCCAAGGGTTTTTGAAAGACTCGGTCCCCTCTTACGACCCAGGCCAGCTGCCAATCTAGGGAAGGAAGGACAGGTCCTAGAGGAACATGAAGGTATAGGGGACTCTAAGGTATTCCGACAGACTCACCCTAGTAGTCAGTACGACGAGTCCAAGAAAAACTCACACGCTCTTGCTCAAATTTTCTTACTTCCAAGAGGCGATAGAGACTTACGAAAGAAAATTCCAGTAGTACATGACTTCACTCAGGACCCCCTTGTCCTACTATATGTCTCATATGTAGATATGACATTTTCTCTGGAAGTATTTTTCCTCCATCCAGGGGTGGTATCTTTAACCGATGAAGATGCACAAGGTAATGTATCAATTTTACTTGAAGCTTACTTGTAGTTTTGGGCTTGGTCAAGTGCAATACAAACCCTATAGTAGGAGTCCCCCAAGTTGCCAAGCTAGGAGATTTGCCGAACGAGGTAATAGACAAGGTAAGCAATCAGACTTCCAAACAAGCAACCTTGATCGGAGGTTCGACTTCGGCTTTCGGTTGATTGTTCTCATTCTCCTTGTGTCGTAAACAGCAACAAGGATAAGGAGAAGCAAATGAAGAAGATATGATATGAGATACTTTTGCTTTTGAAGAAGTAACTTTCCACAGACTTATTCTTAAACCGGGCTGGAGGGTTTTCTGGTTTCCTCCAGAGTATAAGGCTAACTCAAGAATTTGAGGGTCAAAACAAGTCTATCAAATCTAGAGTACGTTCGACCCTGATGATATGAGATACTTTTGTTGTTGACAAAGTAGTGGATGTATCGGCACGTGTTCTGTTATGTTTGTCTCCACATGCTTTCTTGTATCCTTCTCATTTGCCCTATCTGTTCCTTAGGCAGATGTGGTATCTTTTCTGGAAGCATAAGATGTTGAAGATGAGTACCCAAGAGCAATGCTAGGTAAGTAATCAGGCAAGGAGATACCTGACTGGAACCAACCCAAGCCTGGCCCTCTCACAACAAGGATCCTCGACCCCCTCTTCAAGCGAAGACAAAACAAAAGCTTGGTTTACAACTCTATACTGGAAGGGAGGACCCAATTGAACACATTAACCTTTTTGAGTCCACCATGGCATATCGGATGCACACCGACGAAGAGCGATGTTTTCTCTTCCCCTCCACCCTCTCTGGCGGAGCTCTAAACTCGTATTACCGTTTTCCACCTGAGAGAGTAGACTCATTTGAGGAACTGAGAAAACTGTTTGTCTCTCAACACATCTTCCAGACCGATCGCTTGCATTCTGCAGATAACTTGTACACTATTCGCCAGAAGCCGGACGAGTCACTACGAGAGTATGCCAGTCGCTTCAGCCATGAGTATTCTCACTACGCTGAGGCAGATGACAAGACCGCCCTCAAGGCTTTCACGGTAGGCCTACATGATTATTTCTTCAAGTACATGATCAATTGCAACACTTGGAAGACTTACTTTAAGGTGATGGCACATGCTTACAACCACGCTTCCGCCGAAGCAAGGACATACCAAGGGAACCCCATATGGTTAACCCCTATCAACAAGTGGGAAGTGGAAGTCAAGTTATACTAAGTGAGGAGATATTGGCCATTCAGACACCCATTGCATCATCTCCTGCCTCATTTAGCTACTCGCTAAGTCACCAAACGTATCTGTCTCTTGGTAACAGGAAGTATTTTTACTTTCAGCAAGCCCATTACAACAAGAGGGATAAAAGTTCGTATCAAGACAACTAGGGGTGAACGTACCGTCAACTATTATGACTATGGGGCCAAGCCTCACTCTTTCAAAGTGGAGGACTAGGTACTGAAGGAAATGCTATTATAAGAAGGCATACACATTACAAATGTTTTGACTCTCAACCGCTTGAGATCTTTTGTCATATAAGCCATTTGGCAAATATTTAAAGAAGAGGGAATTCAGACAACTTCTTATGAGTCTTTTGCATTCCTAGCACTGGAACACTTGGTCTACGCTGACCTACCCTTATACTCCAACTCAGAGCTTCAACATGCGTACTTTGACACAAAGTATATGATACTAAGTGTTACAACCAACATGGTTCACATATCAAAAGCATGGATCCCTTCATGCATAGCAAAACATTTATAAGCATCACTCATATCAATCAACATAAACAGCATACATTCCAACACATTCATACATAAACATCATACATTCCAACACATCCATACATAAGCCAACTGTGCTTATGCCACCAACTAGGTGATAAAATGTACAACTCGTACTCTAATATCATTTGGCAACTTGCCACTCATGCCACCAACCAGGTGAAGAAGGAACTCATCTTCATGCCACCAACCAGGTGATGAAATGTACAACCCGTACTCTCCTTCATGCCACCAACTAGGTGATAAAATGTACAACTCGTACTCTAATATCATTTGGCAACTTGCCACTCATGCCACCAACCAGGTGAAGAAGGAACTCATCTTCATGCCACCAACCAAGTGATGAAATGTGATGAAAGGTGATGAAGGAACTCACCTCGTACCACCAACCAAATGATGAAAGCAACTCACCATTCATTCCACCAAATAGAAAATGAGTGGTACAACTTGTACATATAAACTCCTAGCATTCACAAATAATAAAAAACCCTCAAGTTTTACAACTCGACTAGGGGAGCACTTATGCCCAACAAGAGTTATAGTCATTAACAAAGTCTTATTGCAAGCCAACAACAACTTCAGTGCATGGCATACGAAGATCAAGCTATTCAGCTCTCTTGCATACGCTTCAGAGATTTCCCTTCTGTAACAATGCAAACACTACAACTCGTAGAAAGCTTCACACACTCTTGATCAAGACAGTGTGAAGCAAAACCAATTTATGATGCCAACAAGAGCTTCATCAAAGGAGTTCAACCACAATTCTCAAAAGCTTTACACACTCTTGATCAAGACAGTGTGAAGCAAAACCAATTTATGGTGCCAACAAGAACTTCATCAATGGAGGGCAACCACAATTCTCAAAAGCTTCACATACTCTTGATCAAGACTGTGCGAAGCAAAACAAATTTATGGTGCCAACAAGAGCTTCATCAATGGAGGGTAACCACAATTCTTAAAAGCTTCACACTCTTGATCAAGACAGTGTGAAGCAAAACAATTTTATAGTGCCAACAAAAGCTTCATCAAAGAAGTTCAACCATAACTCTCAAAAGCTTCACACACTCTTGATCAAGACAATGTGAAGCAAAACTAATTTATGGTGCCAACAAGAGTTTCATCAAAGGAGGGCAACCACAATCCTCAAAAGCTTCACACACTCTTGATCAAGACAATGTGAAGCAAAACTAATTTATGGTGCCAACAAGAGTTTCATCAAAGGAGGGCAACCACAATCCTCAAAAGCTTCACACACTCTTGATCAAGACAATGTGAAGCAAAACTAATTTATGGTGCCAACAAGAGTTTCATCAAAGGAGGGCAACCACAATCCTCAAAAGCTTCACACACTCTTGATCAAGACAATGTGAAGCAAAACTAATTTATGGTGCCAACAAGAGTTTCATCAAAGGAGGGCAACCACAATCCTCAAAAGCTTCACACACTCTTGATCAAGACAATGTGAAGCAAAACTAATTTATGGTGCCAACAAGAGTTTCATCAAAGGAGGGCAACCACAATCCTCAAAAGCTTCACACACTCTTGATCAAGACAATGTGAAGCAAAACTAATTTATGGTGCCAACAAGAGTTTCATCAAAGGAGGGCAACCACAATCCTCAAAAGCTTCACACACTCTTGATCAAGACAATGTGAAGCAAAACTAATTTATGGTGCCAACAAGAGTTTCATCAAAGGAGGGCAACCACAATCCTCAAAAGCTTCACACACTCTTGATCAAGACAATGTGAAGCAAAACTAATTTATGGTGCCAACAAGAGTTTCATCAAAGGAGGGCAACCACAATCCTCAAAAGCTTCACACACTCTTGATCAAGACAATGTGAAGCAAAACTAATTTATGGTGCCAACAAGAGTTTCATCAAAGGAGGGCAACCACAATCCTCAAAAGCTTCACACACTCTTGATCAAGACAATGTGAAGCAAAACTAATTTATGGTGCCAACAAGAGTTTCATCAAAGGAGGGCAACCACAATCCTCAAAAGCTTCACACACTCTTGATCAAGACAATGTGAAGCAAAACTAATTTATGGTGCCAACAAGAGTTTCATCAAAGGAGGGCAACCACAATCCTCAAAAGCTTCACACACTCTTGATCAAGACAGTGTGAAGCAAAACCAATTTATGAGGGCAACCACAATTCTCAAAAGCTTCACACACTCCTGATCAAGACAGTGTGAAGCAAAACCAATTTATGGCGCCAACAAGAGTTTCATCAAAGGAGGGCAACCACAATTCTCAAAAGCTTGACACACTCTTGATCAAGACAGTGTAAAGCAAAACCAATTTATGGTGCCAACAAAAGCCTTATCAAAGGAGTTCAACCATAATTCTCAAAAGCTTCACACACTCTTGATCAAGACAGTGTGAAGCAAAACCAATTTATGGTGCCAATAAGAGCTTCATCAATGGAGGGTAACCACAATTCTCAAAAGCTTCACACACTCTTGATCAAGACAGTTCGAAGCAAAACCAATTTATGGTACCAACAAGAGCTTCATCAATGGAGGGCAACCATAATTCTCAAAAGCTTCACACACTCCTGATCAAGACAGTGTGAAGCAAAACCAATTTATGAGGGCAACCACAATTCTCAAAAGCTCACACACTCCTGATTAAGACATTGTGAAGCAAAACCAATTTATGGTGCCAACAAGAGCTTCATCAAAGGAGGGCAACCACAATTCTCAAAAGTTTCACACA
>VIEB01000629.1:270611-354926 GCA_006547085.1 Malus baccata
TATATATATATATATATATATATATATTCGGAAATTCGAAAATTCAAAAATTCAAAAATTCAAAAATTTGAAAATTCGAAAATTAGAAAATTAAAAAAAAAAAATTGCCTAGGCCTCATTTTCTTTAGGCCTAACAACTTTCATAACAAATATATATGAAGGAAGAGTTTTGGGCTACCACTTAGAAAGGAAAATGGTGAAATTTTGTTACTTTGGAAACTTGGCTACTAGCAAGACACCTCCTTCGTCAACTCCCTCGACAGGAGACTTGGGGGACTCCTAGCATATGCTACTGCACCTTGATACTCGGAAGTCTCACGACTACTCAGTGACTTGGATTTTTTCAAGTCTCAAACCGAGAAGTTTTCCTCACTCGGAAAATTAAGGCAGCACTACCTCAACCTACATGCTTCACTCACAAAGCTTCAACATACAAGCTTTAACAAAAGGAAAAATTCAAAGAATTTAGTGAAGAATGCCTTGGTGTATTTAACGTAATGCGTTGAAATGAAGCAAAGCTTGTTTATTGATATCTCTGATAAGTTGCAAATATGTACATATACATGAATCAAAATAAACAAACAAGATGAAGCCTTCACAAAGGTTGCTCAGTAGAAGTCTCATCGGTCGGCAGAGCCCTAGAAAGATGAGGCACCAGAGGGTGATTATTTGGAGCCTCAGTACTAGGCAGAACCCCAGAAGAAGGAGGCACCAAAGGTTGATCATTTTGAGCTTCATTACGTGGTACAACCTCAAAAGACGAAGGCAATAAATTTCTTTGGAACAAACCCACAAACCTCTGATGATCAAGTAAAATCTGACCATCATATTTCTGCAGCTGCTCGAGCTTCCTCTTCGTGTTTGTAGCATAGTCATGTGCGAGCCTGTGCAACTGTTTATTCTCATGCTTGAGCCATCTGATCTCCTGTTTGAGACTTATCACTTTAGCCGCCAATGATTCAACTTGGCGGGTTCGAGCAAATAGGTGCTGGGCCACATTAGACACAGAACCTACACACTGAACATTGAGAGCCAGAGAATCCTTAACAGCCAACTCATCAGATTGTTTGGAAAGTAGTCTGTTATCTTTGGGAGTGAGAAGGTTCCTGGCCACCACTGCAGCAGTCATATTATTCTTCATCACAGAGTCGCCAATGGTAAGAGGACCAGTAGGAGATAAGAATGATGGGCGCCATATGTTTTCTTGAGAAGGCATGGCTGCCTTTTCACTAAAGTTCAAGTCAAAACGACTGTCGGATGGGCCAGACATTCTTAGAAATGATGAAGGAGAAATGAGGTGTAATAAATCTCTAAAGTAAGGGGAAGATTCCTACAAGCAATAACTCTCTAAATATACTTCTTGCACACAATTGGTGCCCTTATAAAAGAAAGGGCAACGAGACTGTTGGTTTAAAAATCAAAGAGGCACCACTCTCCGAATTCCGAAGAGGCACCACTTTCCACATGCAACATCAGCTCTTCGGGTACCACAGTTAACTTTGCCAAAGATCTCTGACAAAGTTTAGACACATAAATTTTGAAGGTCCAGCTACCCTACTATTACCTATAAGGGTAAAGGAACAACACCACTGCTTGATAACTAAAAAGTCTCAATGTGTGTCAACCTCCGTACTCCGTGGCAAGGCAGACTGGTAAAATTGCCCAACCTTTACTCATAATCAAGAAAACACTCCCAACAAGATTACTTGCTCAAAAATAAAAAATGCACCGCTATCCGAATCTCGAAAGCCAGACTTTCAACAGGATTACGTGCTCAAAAATTGAAGAGGCACCACCCTCCGAATCTCGAGAGCCAGACTCCCAACGGGATTTACTTTTTCAAAAATTGAATAGACACTACTCTCCGAATCTCAAGAGTCAGACTCCCAACAAGATTGCTTTCTCAAAAATTGAAAAGGCACCGTTCTCTGAATCTCGAGAGCCAGATCTCCGACAGGATTGCTTGTTCGAAAATCGAAGAGGCACCGCTCTCCAAACTTCGAGAGCCAGATTTCCTTGGATAAAGCTTGTCTGCAATCTTTACACGCAACATCAGCTTTCCAGATACCAAAGACCAATTTTTCAAAGTGCTCTGATAAAGTGAAAACACGTGAAGCTTGCAGCTCCCACTACATTGCTATGACCAAAAAGGGTTAAGGAATAACATTATTACTTGTTGTTAGGGAAACTCCGATATATGTCGACCTCCATCCCCCACAGCCAGGCATACCTACAAATAAAAAAAATGCTCAACTTTTCTTCACATCCGAGAGGGCACTCTGAGCAGAGTCTCTCGAAATACTCAGCTTCTTTTCCCCATGATAATACCTCTGCAAATAAGCCACACTAGAGCAAGAGTATCTCATATCATCAGGGTTAAAAGCAATAGTATCCCATATCATGCTTTTTTCCTGTCTTTTCCTTTGGCCTTGTTCTTACCTACAAGACAAGGAGAAAGATAGCAATCAGTCAACACTTGGAGTCAGGCTTCCAGTCAGGAACTGATTGCCTGGAACCCCTTGCCTGATTACTTACCTGGCATTGCTCTCGAGTACTCATCTTCAACATTTTATGCTTCCAGAGAAGATACCAGATCTGCCTGAAGAACAGATAGGGCAAGTGAGAAGGATACAAGGAAACATGTGGAGACAAGCGTAACAGAACACGTGCCGATACATCAACTACTTTGTCAACAGCAAAAGTATCCCATATCATCAAGGTTGAACGTACTCTAGATTTGATGGACTTGTTTTGACCCTCAAATTCTTGAGTCGACCTTATACTCTGAAGGAAACCAGAAAACCCTCCAGCCCAGTTCAAGAATAAGCCTGTGGAAAGTTACTTCTTCAAAAGCAAAAGTATCTCATATCCTATCTTCTCCATTTGCTTCTTCTTATCCTTGTTGCTATTTACGAAACAAGGAGAATGAGAACAATCAACCGAAAGTCGAAGTCGAACCTCCGATCCAGGTTGCTTGCTTGGAAGTCTGATTGCTTACCTTGTCTGTTACCTAATTCGGCAAATCTCCTAGCTCGGCGACTTGGGGGACTCCTACTATAGGGTTTGTATCGTACTTGACCAAGCCCGAAACTACAAGTAAGGTTCAAGTGAAATTGAAACATTACCTTGTGCATCTTTATCGGTTAAAGATACCACCCCTGGATGAAGGAAAAGTACTTCTAGAGAAGATGCCACACTTCGGTACTTAGAATTTTTGTGATTACTCAATGGTTTGGATCTTGCAAGTCTCCAACCGAGGAGCTTCCCTTACTCAGGAACTTAGGGGAGCACTGTTTGTACCATACTTGACCAATCCAAAAACTACTGAGCACCGGTCAACGTTATACCGTCAAGGACCCAAAAGAGTTTCCTTCCAACCAGAAGACAAATCATAGCGCGACACATGTTAACATCAGAAGCCAATCACAGCATGACACGTGTCAATGTCAGAATGAAACTAGAAACTCACTTCTATAAATAGAGGTCATTATCTCACAATATTTCCGAATGTCATTTGTACTAAATCATTCACTTGTACTCACTCAATGAGAGCTTGAACCTATGTACTTATGTAAACCCTTCAAATTAATGTGAACTCCTCTACTTCGTGGACGTAGCCAATCTGGGTGAACCACGTACATCTTGTGTTTGCTGCCCTGTCTCTATCCATTTACATACTTATCCACACTAGTGACCGGAGCAATCTAGCGAAGGTCACAAACTTAACATTTTCTGTTGTACCAAAGTCCTCATTGATTTTGTGCATCAACAATGTCCATCTGTTTTATATAGTTCGATGACTAAATAGCCTTAGAGCTAGTTTGGTATTGTTGTGCTTTTAAAAAAAAAAAATTGTTTGTGCTGTGCTGTGAGAATAAATAGCTGTAAACTAAAGTTGTTGAGTATTTGGTAAACTTTTTTTTTTTTTGTGCTTTTAACAAAAACAATAATGTTTGAGTGTTTAGTTAACTTTTATATAAATTGTTGTGGATATGTTAAATGACTAAAAATGATATAATAGTTGTTAAAGAGAATAATGTAGGAACAATGATTGTAATTTTGTAAAATATGTAAGGGTATACTTATCATTTGAAAATTTCAATAAATGCACACTTTTTTTAGAAGCATGATAGACCATGCTTCTGCTTTTCTACTGCCATTGACAACAGTTTAAAAAAAAACACTTTTTTTGTTTGTTTTACCAAACACATTTGATGTTTTAGATTTGTTAATAAGCTTTTTTTTTTTTTTTAAAGCACAACAATCTCAAACCAACCCTTAGTTTAATTGGTTTTTTCCAAAGGAGATCTTTATAGAGTAGTTTATGATATGAATAGTTCGGATCATAAATACGAAGTATTATGAATTGGCAACTAACAATTTTGATTAGGAACTCCTACTCATTCTTTAAGTAGCCAAGTCTTATTCATCTTAAAATTAAGGGATAATATTGATCACTTACAAGTTACAAGTGATTTAGGGGTAAATTGGGTATGAAAATGAAGGAAAGCTGACATGGAATATAATTGGATTTATCTCAAAAGTAGCTCACAAAATTGAATTTTTATCAAGTTTTTTCAAAAAAAAGAAAAGAAAAAAAGACCCAACCAACAAAGTGAATTTGATTTTCATTTTTTCTAATTTGTTGAGTGTGTTGGCATATTTTTCTGCTTTAAAAAATTAACTGACTAATGAAGTCTGTGTTAATATAAAGTAATGAATATTGGGAAGAACACCTCCTACATATATGCTTAATTAAGGAGTCCTAATTCTCAATTGCCACACCATTTTTCAACCGAATTAGGTGATGAGTTCCTAATCCAAACAGCAAGTGCACACAGCATGACTTCAGATTGGCGTCACTGAAATCATATAGGATATTTTTATTTCCTTTACAGGACCGTAATGGGGATTTCGAAAGCGGTGAGTGCAACTGTGTAGGAGCTTTCAGATATATTTTTAAAGGTTAATTTCATGATGAATACATGAAGTAAAGGTCATCTGTATGTGGACCTACTTATTTACAAACCCTTTCTTCAGTTGTCATGATTGACACTTATGAAGGGCGAGAAATTTTTCAATGTACTGATAATATTGATTGGCACATCAAATGTATTTATACAATTGGTTGAATTTTTTTTCTTCAGTTTCTAACCATTGTATTATTATATTTGGTGTATCAAACCGTATTTTTGATACACTGACCCCAACTTCTTGTCGTTTACAAATTTCCAACAAAATCACTTGACCATTATCTGGACTTCAACCTTCGTTTGCTAAGCCTCAAGAGAACGTTGCGTATTACAATTATGTAGCATTTGTATTTCTGATATTGAAATGTGTCCTTGAACCCAACCCTTATCGATCGATAGTGGCTGATGAAGGAGGTTCCAAACTCAATTAATTGGCAACGCTGAGTCCTTACAAGGTTTTCAAATATTCCAATGTGCTCTCGTCAATCACTAAGGCCTACCGTCAAGCCAACGGAGTTGCCCATAGACTAGCTCATTTTGGTCTATCAACTAATCATGTTTGTAATTGGGTTGAATCCCCACCAGATTTAATCCTTGATTTATCCTTTATATGCTCTGATTTTTTAATCGAACAGGTAGAGAATAGCGTGAAGTCGAGCACATGTGATCATTCACACGTTAGTAGGCTTGCTCTGATTCCATGATGAAAGAAGTTGTTGAAACCACCTTTTTTCTAAGAGTCAAATACGGATAACTAATCTACCTTTAGATAATTTCAAATTGGTTTATCCTTTAAAAAATTCCAAATAACTACCTAATAGTTAAAGTTCAACATTCGTTATGTCACTAGCATCAAGTGATGAAGTCAATAGTGTTAACTAATGACATGAACAACTATTGAACTTGGTTTCGCTTGTAAGTGAGAGGAGTATGTTTGATTTTCGCAAAAGACGAATTTGAACCACATTATTGCTAGCTCATTATGAGGTTTTGCGTACTTCCGCACTTCCTTTTTGTAGATAATATCGTTTGTTTAAAAAAAAAATTACCATGAATTAAATAAAGAAAAAATCCCATAAAATAAATGTCAAACACATCCTTAAACAAAATAAATCCAAACAGAGGATCTGAATCTCCATTTTAGTAGAGTTTAACACATTGGGTTTGGTTTTTAAAATTGGGTTAAACAAGAGTCGTTTTGGGCAGATTTGGGCTGAAACTAAATCCAAATATATTTAGTGGAGTGGTGAAACAATTTTTTAACACTAAGAAGAAAAATACCACTTAAGAAAGAGTTAGTTGCTATTTTTTTAATTAATCAATTGTAGTAATTGGCTATGGCATAAATATTAAGTCATATATGCAAGAAACAAACCAATAAAACTATTAAGTGTAAATTCATAGAAAGTGGGCCTCTATCACATTGGTGGAAATGTGTTGAGGCATTTCATGACGGTGTGGGTTCAAACCCCATCGGTGGCTAATCTAACATCTAGTCTAGCAAAATCTACTGTTTGAAAAAAAATCGGCTTAAATCAACAGATTTCATCAATATTTCCTACAAATTGGATAAATATTTGAAAAACTCTTATACTTGGTCTAAACCAGTGTTTGACATTCCCTAATGTATCATTTTAAATTTCCATCATTTCTATCGAAAGCAATTGATATCGATATATTCATCAATATTTAAAAAAATTTGCATATCAATATTTCCACCGACACCAATACTTTAAACACGATCCTAAACATATTACCTTATCCTCCTTCAGTACTTGGGCTAACCACTCACTCTCCAAAAGCTCCAAAGTCCAAACTCCAAAGTGTTATCCTTATGTAGCTTATGGCCCATTTGGTTCATGTTAAGCTTAAGTCCAAGTCCAGTAAGCAGTCTGCTCTCATGTCGTAAGAAGAATTAACACAAAGTTTCAGTCTTTCAGATTTTTGCAGAAATGGACCTGCTCTGCAACGTATACTCTAATCCCTCGGACAACGACGAAGAAGAAGAAGAAGAAGAAGCAGAAGGAATTAAGCAAACCATCACACCCCCGAATCCGAAGCGACTCAAATCCGATAACCCATTTGCACATACCAAATTTCACCATCCTCTGCCGGAGTCAACCCAGTTTCCTACCCTCCAAGCAGAAGCTCCGGTTCCTGGTCGATACATATCCAAGAGGGAGAGGGCGTTATTGGTTTCCCAACCTACTGTCCCCGACCCGCAGCCGAACCCGAATGGTCCTGTCACGACCTTGCCTGGTACTTTGTTACTTTCATTTGGAAATATCTGTGAATTGTTATTATTGTGTATTTAATTTTATAGAAACATAGACTGTTAATTTGGAGAAGGACTTGCTGAAACGTGTTCGTTGCCGCAATGACATCCCGGCATTATTGGACCATAATGTCATGGTCCTGCTAAACCCTTTTATCTAAGTTGTTCTCTTCGATTTGTAAGAAAAGGAAATGCTCGTGACAAGTTCACTGAAGTTGACAATGCCACTCATATATGCATGTTGTTGTAGGCAGTTTTTGGGAAAATTTCGGATTCAGACGTTCCTCGAGATGTGATGTTGTTGTTGAGAAACAAAGCGAAAAATGGTCGATCGCAGCTCGGCCAATTGCCCCAAAGAATGTCTGTAGCTCTAAATAAGCATACCAAAGCTGTCAATGCTGTACATTGGTCACCAACCCATGGTGAGCCGTACTAGTACATGAACCCTTGAATTAGCACTTACCCCTTTGGATTTGTAGCCTCGTGATACTAAAGATTGTTTCTTGAATGTTGTTTTAGTGTAAATTTTGATTTTAACACAGTGTGGTTGCCAATTTTTTAAGTTGAAGCGTCGAGCAATAGTATACTTTTTATATGCCGATTATATTTGTTCACTTTTCTTATTGATCTGTTCATTGGAGTTAGCCAACAGCTCGTCTTCTTGCCTCTGCTTCAATGGATCACACAATCAGCATATGGAATGTGTGGAGCAGTGATCAGAAGGTAGCCCGTGTGTTCAATTTTCATAACGCTGCGGTCAAACATGTGAAATGGTCACTGCAAGGGTTGTCTGTTCTTTCTTGTGGATATTACTCCTCATCAAGGCTAGTAGATATTGAAAAGGGGCTAGAGATTCAGGTTTTTAAGGAGGATCAAGTTGTCACTGTTATTAAATTCCATCCTGACAATTCCAACCTCTTCATATCGGGGGGTTCAAAAGGAGGAATCAGGTTGTGGGATGTTAGAAGTGGCAAGGTTCCCATGAATTCATTCGTGGTCATGATCCCATCCTTGATTTAGAATTCAGCACCAATAGCAAGCAGATTATCTTCTCTAGTGATGTATCTGGACGCAATCTCAGTGAAAATTCTATTGTTGTTTGGGATGTTTCACGACAAGTTCCACTATCTAATCAGGTAAGAGACTTCATCCAGTCTTGCTTCAATGTGTGTTGCAAATGCAGTGTTCAATTATTTATCAAAATATGGTTAGTGAACTGAACTTGTATATAATGTAATTGTTCATCATCCTGTAAGAACTTACATTCATCCCTGTAAGCTTGTTCTGTGGTCTTTCTGGATTTGAGACTTGGGAGCAGCCTCTTCATAAAATACGAGTAAGGCTAGCCGACATTCACCTCTCCCAGACCCTGCGTAAAGCGGGAGCCTTGTGCATTGGGTACGACCTTTTTATTTGAGCTTTCTAGATTTCGATATATGTTGTCATCTAGTCTTCTAGTTAATGTTTATGAGACGTGGACTATAATGATTTAATCTATGTAGCATGCATGGTAAGTAAGATGTAGATATAACACAAGGCCATTTGTAATCATCTTCTCAATGATGGAAGACATGCGCTACTAAAGATGATGACTACGTTGGCTAAAATATGTGACACAATTCATGTTGAAGAAGGAAGTTCCACAACGCCATGTAATCTGTTTTACTGTCATATATGTGACACGGTTATAGAAAAATCTCCTATGTTAGGATATCTCTTACTGCTTTGTACTCATAATACCTTCCTTTGAAGGTTTATAGTTCTCATTTGGCAGCAAAACAAAACTGTAATTGTTTGACAACGTATATTTCGACATCTCTAGAATACATCAGTTGTATGTTTACTTGCTTGGAACAGTAAGGGAGTGAGTGAGAGTCATTTTCCTTGTTATATATTGTCTTTACTTGCAAATTTGCAATAAAAGAAAAATATGTCGAGTTCACTAGTTCAGGGATGCATTCCTGATGGAAGACTATGGAGTTGGAAATCCACTACTATACTATAGTTACTAGAGTATGACAAGTTCTTCCACCAATTGTTCCTACTGTAGTACCAAAATTGCCCAACTATTTTCTCAGAATTCTGGAAGCACCTATGTATGTGTACAAAGAATAAAGTTTATACGAGTGTGAAAAATGCATTATTTGCTACCTCTTCTGAAAAGAAAAAACTGTCTATATTTTTCCTGAGAAAGTAAAAATTAGTTTTTAGGAGAGATGTAATAATATTTTGAATAATAATTATTTTCGTTTAAATTTGTTGTAAGTAAATGATGGAATTCTTTGACCCAAAAAAAGAAAGTAAATAATGGAAGGTACAAAAATACATTTTGAAAAGAAAAACAACTTCGATGGCATTATAACGGGAAAATAATTTTTGGCATTTGAGACATTGACCATAAGTAGTTTGAAACTGTTTGGAGTGCACAATTAGATTTTTGGAATGCCGATAAAAATTCCTTATAATTTTCTTGTACAAGGGCATTAATGATCATGTTTATTTTGATTTTGATTCCTGAAAGTTAATAAACATTTAAGTTACTCCGCTTTCATAATTTGGTAATCGGATAAGAATATACTTGGACAAGTATCTGATGTTATACACTTAACCATACACTGGTTAAGTATTAATATTTTGATAACAAACCTTTGAGTTTTCAACATCCAATGGATATCATTCTCATAAACACATCTGTGAAGTACAAACCGAAGAGTCCTGAAGCCTTTTAGTTTATAAGATTATTGTAATGTAAACTTTTATTTCCGTCCCTTTTCATGCGAATAGTATATGGAATATCAGATGACTTTATTTCATTTTCGTTCATTCAGTTAAAGAAAACTCTTTAGTCATCTCTCACTTTTACAAGTCTTCTCGGACACGGTCATGATCAAGTTCTCAAGGGGTCATGTTTTTGTTGGAATCCCACATCGGTGGGGATAAAGAAAAGTAATGATTTTAAATAGGATTGCCCCACAACGGACGGATTGAGCGGATGATAAAGTTAAAAACAGTATCGGTGTCGTTAGAGTGGGGCTTCTCGGACTTGTCGATCTAAAAAATTTCAACAGTTTTAATGATAAAGTATTGAAACTAGTAAACACTAATAGAAGCCATAATGTAGGATCAAAAGTATGGTTTGTAATAGAAGTCATAATACCTAGTAAACACTAAACATTCACATAGTAGCCTCTATGGTAAAATTTTGCTACTCGAAGATCGATAGAGACATTGCACATGCTACTCATCTTTTTCATTTTATGTGGATTTTTCTTCACATAACGTTTATTGTATCCACATTTGTGATCAATTATGCATTTTCTGCCACCTCACATCAATTTTAATCTTGTTTAACCATTTATTTACTCGTAATAATCACATTGCTTTATTCATGTTCCATTCTCTTAGATTAAACTGATATTTCGATTTATCAGGTTTATAATTTGTTGTTTAGCATTTGAAAGTTATTGGGTTCTACTTCTAGGGATAGTGGAATTATTTATCCTAAACATTTGGCTTTAAAGAGGTCATGTCGCAATGGATATTTCACATCATACGTAATGTTCGATAAAATGTATTTGGAGCTTTGCAAAGTTCAACTTTTTTTTTTCATTTTTTTTTTAAAATTTTTAACTTTAGGATATGATTTGTGGAAGTGCTATAATTTTATCTTGTCGACTTGACACCCAACAATTAACGTTGTGTATTTGGTCAATCAAATTGGCTATCAAAGATCACAATTAATGTAAATATTGACAGTGAGCCATTGAGGACTAAGTAGCTATCCCAAGTCATGCCAAGTATCATCATTGTTGCTAGGTTCCGTGTTGCGCACTAGACTCTCAGCAGCAATTGTACAGGGTGAAATGACAATGTATGCAATTTAACGAATACAAGCGATGTTAGGAGATAGGGTAATTGACACTGAAGCTTTGGAAAGGGATTAATGATCTTAAGTTAACCACTTGAGCTTCAAATCGCTTGTAGATAAATGTATAGACGTAAAGTTGACAATATTAAATGAGGGGGTGTCACATCTCTACGGTTTTGAGAGTCGGTGGTGTAGTTGTCCCTGAGCCTTTGCTCCAGGTTGTTGGGTTTCATGCCTCCTGTTTTCGAGTTCTCAGGTTTTTATTTTCTTGTTTCGTACATACTACCTAAATATCCTAGTCTCATCGTTCCTACATTCATCTTTTCACCATCTCTTTATTTCTCATCTTTCCTTTACCATAAATTTGGGATTTTTTACGTGTTTCCTATTTGAGTGAGTTTTTCGTGTTGTCGTGGTTGATTTGGTTGGTGCCTCTTGCTCTAGTCCTTATTTATCTCCAAGTTATTGTCATTGCTATTATATATGTTAACTACATTGAAATATTTGAGAATCGAACTAACAAAGAGAGATGAACTAGAGAGAGTTTAGAGAGAGAAACATAAGACTTGTGTTCAATGCTCAGAATAATTACACAATTTTGTTTTTATAACAGAAATCTAAACAACTCTAATTAAATACTAACAAACTTACTAATTGTTTTGTTGACTTGTACAATCACTTAACTAATCATCTAACTAATGATGTGGAACACTTAATAATATGATCCTGGTTGATTTCCTCGTAGTGGTTGACAATGAAGGTGACGGTTATGGTGACGAGGTTTTTAGTTTTCTTGATCTAGGGTTTTTGTTTATGGTTGTTGCATTTGGTCTTCCGTTTCTCTTTGAGGCTTTGAGCTGCTATTGTTTATGGGCTTGAGTTTAAAACTTTTAATTCATGTTATTCCCCTTTGAAAAAGGGGCTCTTGAAAATATATATGCCAAGAGCTCGTAATGGAGTTTTATCTAAAATGAATGGTAAACGTACGCGTTGAAAATTATAAGCCTTTAATTGATTAGAGGTAAGGCCTTTTAGACTTTGGATGTGTTGAATATTAGAAACCTAACCGTTTCTTTAAAGATCAATGTCTGAACTTTAAGTACTAAACAAAAAATAAAAGAAAACTATATAATAAAGAATAAATATATATATATATATATATAGAGAGAGAGAGAGAGAGAGGAGAGAGAGAGAGAGAGCTGTTAGGTATGGGGCAATCTGGCAGTGTGGTGCAGTTGATAGCAGTACTGTCCAGGTGCTTCTAACTTAACTAAACGTACCATGAGGAACTGAAATATGATTCAATTAAGAGGGGCGGTGTGGGGGGATACTCAAAACAGTGCTTTTGTTCATCATCCACGTCCCTTTTCATCAAAGAGGAGAGAAGAGGAGGGAGGGTGGGTGAGGAGGCCCAGGAGGGTGAGTGAGGAGGGGGGCAACAAAAAACCAAAAAAGGATACTAAAACAAGACACAATTATGCAATTTCCTTTCCAATTGTTCATGGGGGTCAATTGTAGGCGGACATGACACACCACTTCTTCCCCTTCTTAGATGCATTTGCAAATGGGACCAAACCACCCCCCTCCCTTCTCTCTAAAACCCAATCTTTCAAATACTACCTCAATCACAAAACGCAGACACAAAGCACAAACCCACCAAAAACAAGTAAAAGAAACCAGCAATTTTCCTCTAATCCAATTATTAAATATATTAGAACTATTTGTTAATATATAAAAGCATGTTTGTGACTCCATTTTTCCATTAGCACTATCTAGACATACTTTCAATTCTTGAAAACATTGATGGTCCACATACAAAACTGTTTGTATTGGAAAATATGGAAGCAAACCCTAACCCATTTAAAGCAAAGGAACACAGTCATGGATACCTAGTTGCCTATATCCACGTTATATATAATATATATGTATATATTTTTTCGACCTTCATATGAATATGCTCCCCACCTTGCCTGGGTCTCAAGCTACAATCTTATTATGTCCATCTCTTTAATTGTCGCACCATTAACATTCAGAATCAAATGAGAGAAGCTAGCTATAGCTAATTAAAAAAAAAAAAAAAGAAATCAAATCAAAGAAAGAAAGAAACTGAAACGAGAAGCTCGAGCATTCATCCTACTACTACGTATGACTTCAATCATCATCTAAAAAGATAAAATGAGCGACTTCCTTTTACAATATATATATTATAAATGAGAATGTGATATCCACACATCCATTTTTACTTCTCTCACACCTTTTTTATTTTCGGCCGTCGAATCGGATGAATTGAAGAAGATCATCGGACAGAAATTAATAAAAGGTGTGTGAGAAGTAAAAAGGGGTGTGTGGATAGCACACCCCTATAAATAATATCCATATGTGTATGTGTACATGAGGTCAAGCGGGTATTCGCTTCATGAGGGCTCCAACAGCTTGCCATTCAAGCGACATGAAATGATGGGTTGAAAGGTTTTGACCCCATGTTCCTCTTTTTATGAAGATCTTGGGAATTCATGAATCGTGTCCGTTCATCATAAATTATACGATCAGTTTTATTAAGTACTGTTTATGTTTATTTTTAAATAAAAACATTTAAAGTAATTTCTGACTGCACGATATACAATGAACGAATACGATTCACAAATCTCTGGAATCCTCACAAAGAGAATCAGACAAAGATCCGAACTCGTTTTGACCTAAGCCAAGCCCATTCATCTTTAGGAGAATTGGACATGAACTCCATGATCCTAATCAATTTGATGATGCTTTTGCTTTTGATTAGGGAAAAATATCATTTTTCTAGTAATCCTAAGAATTCCGCAATCATGTTCGTTCATCGTATATTGTACGGCTAGAAATTATTTAAAATTTAAAATTTAAATTTAAAATATAAATAGTACCTAACTAAAACTGATGGTACGATGTACAATGAATGAACAAAATTGCTGGATCCCTAGGAGTTGGAACCCAGGATACCGCGAGGATCCTTTTCCTTGATTAGGGAATCAAAAACGATATTATAAGGAATCTAACATGCTTTACAATGCATAATCGTGGCGTTTGAATAAAAAAACCCTAGCTTTCTCTCTGTCTTTAGTCTCCTTCATTATCGATCTGTCATAGTTTTTTATCTATATATTTGTGATCCATCTTATCATGTCTTCTGTTTTATTTTCAACTTTAGATAAATTTGTATCCTCTCCTACGTGCTAGACCATAATCAAAATGTTTTATGTTAGATACAAATTAAGGGTTACAGATCACCAACCTCTCTTCCAATCCTGGCCTTGTAAAGTAGCCGACATACTCATATTTATTGACATCACCATGTGATTTGTGGCCTCAACTAAGTCATCCAATTTGGTTGGTTATTCATTTTTGTTTTCCCTCTACTCTCAAACAAGGACGGAGCTATAAAAAAAAATTTAGTAGGGGCAACCCGAAAATCAACTAAAAAAATCTTATTATAGTATGATTTATACCCAATATGATAATAGGGATGATTTCAAATGATGATGTATCACAATTTCAATGTTACAAAAATTTCAATGTAGTAGTGGAAAGTGGCAAAGTGATAAGAAAAATATTAATAGATGATTACGCGAGAGTGAGGTTTTTCGGTTTGAATGACGGAATAAGAGCACTTTTGGTCATATAATTTTTGATATGGAGTATACGCAATATGAAAGTATGTTGGATACTAGATACATATATTTTCTTCAAAAATAACGCGTGTGTATTATATAATTGTAATCTGCCACTTAACAAACGAACCGCTTGAGTGGGGGCATATGCCCCCAGTGAGCCTTCATTGGCTCTGTCCATGCTCTCAAATGGATTTAAAAAAATGTAGTATATTTGGAAAGAAAAAAAGCAATCAAATCATGATTTTGTTAAATGACTTGTTCTTCCCAATCAAAGTCTAAAATATCGATCATATCGAAAATATCGGTAGTCCAAAAACATGGAAATTTCGATGGAAATATCGGGATATTATTGATATCGATAAAAATTGAATAAAAACCATGGAAATTGTAAGAAAAACTTGGAAATTTTTATTAAAACTTTGCAGGATGTTTATTTAGTCAATTATCTATTAGTTTATCACAAAAAAAATTGGAAGGAAATGCATTGCATGATGGATTTAATTGATTTAAGTTGATTAGATAGTGAGCTGACAAACATTGTGAGTGTAGAAAATATGTAGTAATTAATGAAATAAGTTTAAACACACCATAATCATTTCTATATAATGAATTAGTACAATATTTTACACTTTATACATTGCATAGTAAGATACATGAGTGACTTAGTACCACATAGAGTTCCTATCAAGGTCTAAAATATCGATGATATCGGAAATATCAGTAGTCCAAAAACACTGAAATTTTGATGCAAATATCAGGATAATATCGATATTTTAGACCTTGTTCCCAATTAGGGAGTGTGTTCCTTTACTAGGTTTTCTGTGTAGATATATTTATTTATTTATTTATTTATTTATTAAAATGATTTAAGTTTCTTTGTTCATGTCGTAGATTGCTCCACATAGACATGACAGACATGATTGCAATCTAATGTAAACCTAAAATTAATAATTAAACAAGAATTAATCATATTTTATAAGGCAATGATATCCTAATAAAAAGCTTAAGCTGAGTCCAGCTAGATTCGAGTCTAATTGGATATTAACTATTTAAGCATTTTTCATTTCAGCTTTTCAAAAGATTTGCTTTTTTCTTATCAGTGGTTGAATTATTAAATAGTAACACTGTTCATGCATAAATTGCTGAAATTATAGTCAACTTAGATATTTGCTTAATTAGTGAAAGGTAGCTAGGTGCAATGTTTGCCTTATCTAGACGTAAAGATTGCTAGCTGGCCTGGAGAAAATTAAGCCAAACACTAGACAATGTGACGTTATATCAACCATCCACGGAATCATGGGGTTAATAACTTAATATTAGAAACTATACGGACACTAACAGTAGTGCCCCCTCTCCTGATTTTTGTAGTCAATATATGGAAAAATAAAATAAAACACACAAACGAAGTGGGTTGACAATCAAATTATATCAAGCACAAGCTCAAACAAAAGAAAATTGGACGAGAAACGTTATTTCTAGACTATCTGTCAGCATAAGAATCTCATTATGAATTTAATTTGAATTGTTGGTCAAGTAATGTTGAATGCAAAACTTTGGTCTATATTCTCAGTCTTGCAACATAAAGCATGTTATATATAATGTCCGACAATTTATTATAAGACACACTACTCTGCAATAAACTTACGAAAAGTTTACATTATAGACAATATGCTTAACTACATATAGGGAAAACCTTCGATGAGGCTAATATGATGGAAGAGATACAATCTTTGATCCTGAGATTAGTTTTAAAACTTTTATATTCACTTTATTAGGGGGTATTGTATTTTCACTTGAATTCATCTTCATATATCTTTTTTAGCTAGTCATTGATCAATTATCATGAAGGAGGATGCATGCAGTAATAGAAATGGCAAAATATTGCTTCTACCGAAAGAAAAAGAACGTGAAGTGCTAACAAGTTTAGGAAAATACATAACATCCCAACCTAGGTGACAAGCTATGAACACCAGATTATCGCATCAAAAGATAGCAAATTGTATTATCCAACATAAGAAGGATTAGATGCCCCCATGCATTCCTAAACTTTTTTGAGTTTGCGAAGAATCGTCTTTGAGTAAAGGATTGGATTACACAATTATGTAGTAGCTACTGGCTAGGTCATGGGCATGTATTCGGTATACACCAATAACTCTAGATTGTTCGACCAGTTGGTCGGGGATCATGGTCTAAAATATCCATACTATCCCGATATTTCCATCGAAATTTCCATGTTTTTGGACTACCAATATTTTCGATATCATCGATATTTTAGATTTTGCTAAGTCACTCATGTATCTTACCAAGCAATGTATAAAGTGTAAAATATTGTACTAATTCATTATATATAAATGATTATGATGTGTTTAAACTTCTTTCATTAATTACTACATATTTTCTACACTCACAATGTTTGTCAGCTCGCTATATAATCAACTTAAATCAGTTATATCTATCATGCAATGCATTTCCTTCCAATTTTTTGTGATAAACTAATAGATAATTGACTAAATAAACATCCTGCAAAGTTTAAATAAAAATTTCCAAGTTTTTCTTACAATTTCCGTGGTTTTTATTCAATTTTTATCGATATCGATAATATCCCGATATTAACATCGAAATTTCCATGTTTTTGAACTACCGATATTTTTGATATCATCGATATTTTATATCTTGCAGGGGATTGACTTAATAATATCGACATCATGAACAGTGTCCCCTAATTTTTAGGGCACTAGGCCGACAAGAGTGCACAAACAGCTAGCTTTTAGCTCTTGTAGATAAAGACCTTTTACTAGGCTAGCTATAGCAGTCCCATAATCACCATCTATCATCCATGAAGGTGAAGCTCCCATTTCTGTAACCGGTAAAATCATTCTATCGTATGAAAGTGAAAGATCGATAGAGATATAGCATAAAAGCCAATGTTAAGCCAATGTTTCCTGTTTATGAGTGTTTAAAATATTAATATTGGTGTAAATATCGATACGTAAATTTATGAAAAAATATCGATTAATATCTCGATATCGATATTGGTTGCTTTCAATGAAAATTCTGAAAATTTGCTAAAACAATGTGGACGTTTAAACTAAAAAACTTAATTTTATATGATAGGTTGTCAATATTTAACTAATATGTCTAAAATATTGATGAAATCTGTCGATTTTAGCTGAAATCTAAGAGTTTATTTGATATCTTGTGAAGTTTAGACTTCAACCGCCCCCTTTCTTTCCATATTTTTCTCTGATTTTGTCGATACATTTCGAAGAAATTTCAACCGCTGTTTATATGCAATGCTTACAAAGTGAAGGTCCTGGATAAGGATTAAGGATTCCAAATGAGATCAGTGTATACTCTGGATGATCTACTTTATATATGGCAGTTGTTCTTAATTCGAGGAACCTCCTCTTCTTAGTTTGGATGTTTTGTTTGAATATTGTAATGGGTAATTGGAGGGTTTTTCTCAATCATATAATTTGTCTGGTGTTTTTTGATATGAAATATTATCATCAACGTGCTCATCTAAAATATTTCTTCACTTAAAGCAATGCATGTTCAATGCATAGATAATCTGCTATGATGATACCATATTAGAATTAGGTCATTCAACTAAAATCAATTGACAATGCATGAAGAGTGCAATAGTATTTATACAAATGGTGAAAGAATTTTTTTGCTCTAAGCGAGAAATTTTATTTCTCAACACAATGCCAAAAGTTAAAGATTAATTCTGAAGTAGCTTTTTGTGATAGTGGGAGTGTGATAGTTCTTGTTGTCTGTTGAGCAATGAAAATTTGATAGCGATTTAGGCTTTTGTAGTAATGGAGTACATTATACATCGTGTTGTCTAATTTTGGTTTGGTTCATGCATGACGCGGAAACCATGGCATCATATATTCTCCTTGAGATGAACTCTCATTTGCTCTTTGGTTTCAATTTTCTTTATTTCCCTTTATGCATGTGATTGAGGACATGGCTTAGGGCAGGGTGGTACAAGCCAAGTACTGAAATCTCAACGTCCCTTCCATATTACCTTTCTGCATATGATCATGGATGATCTTGTTGTCGGCCAATTAATCAGCAAAACTTACTATATATAAATGATTTGAAAAGAGTATAGTTATATATCTTTATCTTCTTTCTGTATAGCTAATAATGCTTATGTGATCAATTGTTTCCAAGTTATGCCCTAGCTTTTTCTTTTTTGAGATCAACAATAACGATTTAGTATAATATTAAGAACTAATACAAATATGAAACATGACATATATTAAAACATCTAAATAAGCCATTTGACCTTAATTTTGTAAAGATATAGACGGTCGATATCAGTCCGTCAGCAATCAAGAAGATGACACTTGGCGATAGATTAGCTGATAGGTGTTGTTAGGCTGTTAAGAATCAGTTAGGGTTTGTTAAAGGTTGTTAAGTATTAGTTATGTAACTACTATAAATAGGGATCCATTTATTCATTGTGTAACAAGTGAAGAAATAATATCAGAACAGTATTCCCTCTCTCTAGATCTTCAATCTCTCTTTCTCTGTCTCTCTAAATTATGTGTCATAATCTCTCTCTCTAAACCGCCATTGTTGAACTTCGAGCTCCAGTACAAGTATTTCAACATGGTATCATCGCCGAGACTGGTTTCCTCTCTTCGATCATGATCATCTCCGCTTCCGCATTCAACTTTGTTGCTAGTGTGGTATGCAATTTGCTATCTCCATAGATAAGAATACAAATTGTATGAAATTCTTGATCGATCTCAACTCTTTCATCTTTGCACATAAGATGTTTGTTGAAATATATGTGTTGCTTCTTCTATGATACTTCTCTCTGTAAAGTCTTGTTCATTATTTTCTTCAAGAATAAGAATTAAAGAAAGATCTTCAAAATCTTAATTTTTGCAAGAAATTGTCTCTGTTCTTCTTTACTGATTACAAGATTTGAGTCAACATGGTGACTGCTGCACAACTACAAATTGTGCAATCTCCAATTACAAGTTTAATTCATTATGTGTCTACGTATGTGACTATCAAATTAGACGATATGAATTACTTACTTTGGCATTATCAAATGCAATTACTTCTTGAAAGCCATGGAATTCTTGGTTTTGTGGATGGTTCTCGCAAATGTCCAGCTCAGTTTATTGATGATTGCGGTGTTTAAGGGATAGAAACTGAAGCATATCAAATCTAGAAAATGCATGATCGTGTTGTCATGCAACTTATCATTGTAACTCTATCTGTTGCTGGTATGTCCTGCATCATTGGATGCACTAATGCACGTGAAATGTGGATAAATCTTAAAGATTGGTTCTCAATTGTTAGAAAAGCCAATATCTTTCAACTGAAAACTGAGCTTCAGAATATTAAAAAGGGATATGAGTTAATATCTCAGTATTTGCAATGAGTTAAGGATGCTCGTGATCATTTGGCTGCTGCTGGGGTATCTTTTGATGATGATGATATTGTCATTATAACTCTTAAGGGATTGCCATCAGAGTATAATACTTTCATAATAGTTATTTGAGGGAGAGATAATGTCACTTCTCTGAAAGATTTTCGAGCCCAATTACTTGCAGAAGAAGCTACTCTTGAAAATTCCCAGTTGACTGGCTCTTTTATACCTGCTATGCTAGCTCAAGGTGATAGTTCCAAAGGCAAGTGTCTTTTACTTGTAGAGAGTTCATCCCATTTGCCTGATTCTCTTACTCTATCATCTCAATACCAAATTGGCAGTTCATCACATTCCAATGGTACTTCTGCCAGTTATCACAATAGGGTTCAATCATATACTTCTGGAGGCTACAGTAATAAGGGTTATACTTACAATTCTTGAGGATATAAGGGTTATAATTTTCGAGGAAGAAATAAGGGCAAGAACAACTATGGCAATTCAAGGTTTTCTGGCACTACTTTTAATACCAGTCTTGTTATTCTTGGACCTGCAAGACCTCATATCTCTATATGTTATGAACATGGTAATGATGTCCTAACATGTCAAATTTGCAACAAGAGAGGGCATATTGCTTCTAATTGCTTCCAGAGGCACTCATCCACTATAGTGTTTTCCTCTACCATGCAATGCCAAATTTGTTGGAAATTTGGGCATTCAGCTATACAATGCTATCACATGGCCATTTTCTTATATCAAGGTAGGTCTCCCCCATCAACTCTTTCTGCCATGCATGTCAATTACCAACCTTCTGCTCCACAAGAACAGTTTTGGGTAGCTAATACTGGTGCAACTTCCCATATGACATCAGACTTGGCTAATCTCAATTTGGCATCACCTTTCACAGGCAGTGATACTATAACCGCAACTAGTGGTTCAGGCCAATCTCTCATACTGGTTTTTTTATTTTAAAAGCTCATACTTGTGCTTTAGAATTGAAAGAAATATTGCATATTCCTAAGCTATCTCAACATTTTTTATCAGTCTATCAGTTATATAAAGACAATCACTATAGGTTTATATGTGATGAGTTTTGTTTCTGGATTCAGGATAAGATCACAAGGATAATCCTTCTCCAACGGTTGTGTAGAGCTGGACTGTACCCTATTCCATTTCATATACCTCCATCCACTGTCAAGACAATATGTAAAGCACCTCACTTACATGTACAACAGCACTGCCTTATTGGTCATCAAGTCAATTCATCTCTATGGCACAACAGATTAGGCCATCCCTCTAATGTTGTCATTGCAAGAATGTTGAACCAATCTCAGGTTCCTTTCTCATTATATCAATCTAGGCAAGTATATGTGTCTTCTTTAGAAGGAAAGCTCACAAAACTACCATTTCCTTTTCCTGCCAATAAAACTGTAAAACCCCTAGAAGTTATTCACAGTGATGTGTGGGGACCTTCTTCTACATTGTCCATTGAAGGATACAAATTCTATGTTACTTTCATAGATGAATGTACCGGGTTTACCCATTAATGAATAAAAGTGAGATGTTTCAAACATTTGTGCAGTTTCATGCTTTCTTACTTAAATTTTAGCTGCAATTAAAATTTTCCAAAGTGATGGTGGTGGTGAGTATTACAATAATAAATTCACCCAATTTTTTCTTAACAAAGGTATCATACATCATAAATCTTGCCCTCATACACCTGAACAAAATGGTTTTGCTGAGAGAAAGCATAAACACATTGTTGAAACTGCCCTCACCCTTCTGCACACTTCCAAACTCCTTTCGAAATTCAGGTTCCATGCATGTGCAACTTTAGTTTACTTAGTCAATAGAATGCCATGTCATACCTTGTCTATGAAATCTCCCTATACTTGTCTGTTCAGCACAAATCCTTCCTTAATACATTTGAAGACCTTTGGTTGTAGTTGTTATCCTTTATTAAAACCATACAATACAAACAAACTTCAACAAAAAACTGCACAATTTATCTTCTTGGGATATGCAGGTCAATACAAAGGCTATATTTGTTTCAACCACACACATGAAGGTTTTATGTATCTCGACATGTTCTATTTGATGAGAATACCTTTCCTTACATGACCTTAGCCTCCAAACCTGCATTGTCACAGTCTGTGTCACATCACATCTCTACTCCACTTGTTCTTTTAGTCACAAATGTTAATACTATGATTTCATAACCTTAATCATCTACAACATTATCACTGTCACATACACTTGATTCATCACCATCTGCATCACTCAATTCATCAACCCTTTGAGCCTCATAATCTTTCAATGAACCCCCTCGAGCTTCAGAATCTTTGAATGATAACACTTCAGCTCCAGAGTTGTTCAATAGTATATCACACCATACCTTTTTCCTCTATACTTCAGAGTCCTTGTTTACATCTTCAGCATCTACAATAGTTACACAGTTCAATATCCATGTGGATCTTGATTCCAACCAGAAAATCTCACAGTTATACTTCCAATACCTAAAGTTAGTCTTCATCCAATGCAAACTAAGTCTAAGAGTGAAATTATTAAGAAGAAAGCTTTTTCAGCTAACGTCATACCTCATGAGAGTTCTATTGTCGAACCAACTACTTACAAAGCTATTAGTAAGATACTAGAATGGCAAGCAGCTATGCAAGATAAGATCAGTGCTCTCCATACTCAAGAAACTTGGGATGTTGTTTCTCTTCCAAGTGGTAAGAATCTTGTTGGGTGTAAGTGGATGTATAAAGTAAAGAAGAATCCGGTTGGTTCTATTTCCAGATACAAGGCCCGATTAGTTTCCAAAGGAGATAGTCAAGAAGAGGGGATTGACTATAGTGAAACATTTAGCCCTGTGGTCAAACCAACCACAGTGAGGTTAATTCTTGCACTTGTAGCTCAGTTTAATTGGAGTTTGAGATAGTTAAATTGCAAGAATGCATTATTGCATGGAGAATAGCATGAAAAAGTATATATGGCTCAACCTCCAGGCATCCTCAGTCCCATTCATCCTTATCATTTTGTTTGCAAGCTAAAGAGGTCTCTATGTGGTTTAAAACAGGCTCCACGAGCCTGGAATGGGAAGTTTACTAGTTTCTTACCAGGTTTGGGGTTCACACAATCACTTGCAAACCTTTCTTTATTTGTTAAACACATTGATCTTGGCATTGTGTTGTTGTTATTGTATGTTGATGATATAATCTTAACTGGAAATAGTTCAAGTGATATATCTGTAGTAATCACAGCCATGACTTAACAATTTGATATAAAGGACTTGGGACAACTCCATTATTTTTTGGGGTTACAGATTCAATATCAGTCTTTTGGATTGTTGTCGAAGTATATCAAGGACCTATTGGCCAAAGTTGATATGCAGAATGCAAAACATTATGCCACTCCTTGTCTTCCATCTCATAGGTTACTCAAGGAAAAAGGAAAACCATATCACAGCCCAGAACAGTACAGAACTATAGTTAGTACATTACAATATTTGACATTTACTCAACCCGATATCACCTTTGTAGTTAATCAGTGTTGTCAGTTCATGCAAGGGGTGTGCGTGGTTTGGTTTGGTGCGGTTTTGAGTGAAACCAAAACCAAAACTGTAAGTTTTTACAGTTTGGTTCGGTGCGGTTTTGAGGCTAAAATCGAAGTGAAACCAAACCATTTGGTTCGGTTCGGTTCGTTTCAAACGGTTTTGGTTTGGTTTCATTGTTTGAAAAAACTATTATGGTTACCTAGTTGATGACAACAAAATTCACATCCACAAGGACCACAACAAAATAATTCAACTTAAGGCAACCAAGTTAATAAACTCATGTTTACAAATCCAAAATACAAGTCCAGTTTGAAGAGCATTTTTTTACTTACTAAGCCAAAGCCTTCCCACAGAAAGTCAGACTGTAATTGTAGATGAGATTGTCAAGGACTTGCCCAACAGGCGGTCTGTTTAATGACTTCCTTGCCTCGCTGCATCACAAATTCACGATTGGCGTAAGTTTAGGGTATGATACCATCACAAATTCACGTAACCTAGTTGATGACAACAGAATTCATACCACAACAAGAAGAAATATGTTTGACAAAAGGAGCTTCCAATTAAGTAGGACAAAGACAATACAACTTATTAAGAAATTTTCATCTAGAACCACCCACTGGAAAGTTGATAAATTGAGCAATCGATTGCATACAATGCCTTCAAAAAACTGCAAATGCAATGTATGGTATTTGCTACACAAATGCACATACAAAATATATGTATACTAAATTAATGTATGCACAATTGCACATCAAATTTTTTGTGCAAAAATTTATTGAAATTAATAAATTATACTGGGCAGAAACCTATCTACCCATTATTCCCATGTCACCAATATGCAAATATCATATATGCTTTCAATTGACATTCTAATGTTCATGAACGAAGAAAAATCGAAGACTAACCAACGAAAAACCAAATCCCCTTTTGATTCAAAACCCAACCCTAAACCTAACCCTATAATTAATCTCAAATCTATAAGTAAATTTAACTAAACAAGTTATAAATCATAGTTCTTACCATATTAACACTTTGAAATTTAGAAGCTAGGAGCTGGAAAGCCTGGAATGAAGAGGAAAAGAGGCCGGAAGGGAGACCGAGAGAGAGAGCGTTTGGAGAGTGGAGACCGAGAGAGAGATGAATAAAGTTGAGAAAGAGTACACTGAGTCTACAGAATAGAAGAAAGAAAATAAAGGGGTATGTGGCCATGTTATGATGTGGTTGAGTCCATACTAAATGTATAGACTCAATGAAAATAACCAATTAGAATTTAACATTTAATAAAGGTATGTGGTTTCGGTTTCAGTTTGGTTTCGAAGGGCCGAAAGCAAAACCAAACCGTTTTTCTCCTATTCGGTTCGGTTTCAAACCAAAACCATTTTGAAACCGCAAAATCAAACCGTTCGGTGCGGTTTGATTTGATTCGTGTTTCGGTTGCAGTTTTCGGTTTCAAGAGCCCACCCCTAATTCATGCAGTCACCTATGGACACACATGTAGTTGCAGTAAAATGCATTCTCTGATATCTCAGTGGTACTATTGCATATGGGATACATTTTCAACTTGGAAAGATGTCTTTACAAGCATATAGTGATGTTGATTGGGCAAGAGATCCCAATGATCGCAGGTCCACTTTGGGTTACATTGTTTACCTAGGTTCTAGTCCCATCTCATGGGCTTCTAAGAAACAGCACACTATCACTTGCTCTTCCACTGAAGCGGAATATAGAGCATTAGCTATAATTGATGCAGAATTGGCATGGATAAGACAACTTCTATGTGACTTACATATTCCTTTATATTCTCATCCGATGTTGTATTGTGACAACATATCTGCTATAGCTATATCCTATAACCCATTGTTTCATTCAAGGGTTAAGCACATTGAAATTGATTATCAATTCGTTCGTGAACGAGTGATTCGAGGAGATTTGGCATTGCAACATGTGTCTTCCAAAGAACAATTTGCTGACATTCTCACAAAGGGCCTGTCCATTTCGTTGTTTCAGCATCATTGTTCCAATCTCATGTTTGGTTCTACCCAATATGTGATTGAGGGGGATGTAAAGATATAGACGGTCGATATCAGTCCATCTGTAATCAAGAAGATGACACTTGGCGATAGATTAGTTGATAGGTGCTGTTAGGCTGTTAAAAATCAGTTATGGTTTGTTAAAGGTTGTTAAGTATCGGTTGCTTAGTGTGTAAGGAACGTAACTACTATAAATAAGGATCCATGTATTCATTGTGTAACAAGTGAAGAAATAATATTAGAAAAGTATCCCCCCCTCCTCTCTCTCTAGCTCTTCAATCTCTCTTTCTCTCTCTCTAAATTATGTGCCATAATCTCTCTCTCTAAACCGCCATTGTTGAACTTCGAGCTCCAATACAAGTATTTGAACAAATTTCAGCTATGAAAACTTTCCACTTTTGATTAGGTACATTTCATTTGTTTTTATACCAGTTTTACCCTCCATATGCATCTAATTTGTTGTATTAATTGTTAATTAATTATTGGATGAATTTAGTGCTATATTTTGTATACATTGAGGTTGTTAGGGGAAAAAAAAAAAACGTTAGGTTTTTTTTTTAGGTGAAAAAACGTCACATTGTTTGAAACCTTCTTTTTTTTCCCCTTTTACAATTTTTTTCTCTCTCGGTTACCTATATAATTGTTTTATGTATGAATGAGTCTCTTGCATCACTCATCATTCTGGAAAAAAAAATTACAATAAAAAGTAAGCAAAATCTATCAGTTCAAAACTAAAAGTTAAAAAATTAATTTGAGATATATGGTGGGATTGTAATACACTTGGAACTAATAATAGAGATTTAACAAATTAAAAATTCCTGAAGGTAATACCCTTGGAAATTGTTTTTGCTGAAAAACCTGCAAGAAATACACGCATGTCAATAAATACATATGCGTTTGCCTGAAATCTGGCAGATATAGTCTTGTACTTGTTTAGCGGATATTTGAATTGGCGAGAAAAAAAGTTTTAACGTTTCTGCAGTCTGATTTTTTGATAAAAGTATATTACTTTAGGTCGAAATCTCATTGACAATAAATCCTAATGAATCAAAATTGATATCCTTCCTGGAGAATAATGGTGGGGTGGCTGGTTGTTTTTTTTTTTTTAAAATCTTTTGTACTTAATTCAAATAAGGGTAAAAGATGAAGTTCAAGTGAAAGAATAGAAGTATAGGGTGTCTTCATAAGATTATAGCGTGTTAATAAAATTACCCTATCTCATTTATAGGTAGACCAAGATGTCAAAAGAATTTTATAAATAGAGAATTGTATTGTATATGATTTCAACAAAAAAAAAAAGTGTTGTATATATCATTGTCATAGGTAAATAATTGTGTCGTCAGGTATACATAAGATATGATTCAAATTTCAATTTTCAATTTAACATATAATTTACAATTCAAATTAATTACATATTTACTATTAATAAGGACAAATAGTCATAAAAGGAAGATATAAATACAAGATTAGGGTTTGAGTTAAATCACATAAATGCTGAGTTAAGCCTGAAAAATGCTATATTGACTAGGCCTAAATTAAAGGGGCATTTGGATAGGTTTTTTTTTTTTTTTTTTTTTTTTTTTTTTTTTTTTTAACAAATGATACCATCTACACTAATGGGAGGGGATGGACTTAGCCTCACAATGGGCTAGCAGTAATATGGTTCAAATTCATCTTTAGCGAGAATCGAAACTAAGACATCTCACTTATAAGTGAAGATGAATATCTTAAACTGTAAATTTAAATGGCTTGGATAAAAATATTTAAATTTATTAACTTTTGTATCGATGAGTAAATACTGAAACTAAGTATTATATAGAACATTTGTTTTTTTAAAAGACTGAAATAGTTCTAAAAAAAATCATATATTGTGTTAAGGATGGGTTTAAAAAACTGAAAAACGAAAAAAATGGATCGAACATCAAACTGAAATCTAAAAATCAAAAACTAAAAAAAAAATAAAAAATTGAAAGAGGAAAAATTGAACCGAACTTTATTAGTTCGGTTTCGGTTATAGAGGTTCGGAAACTGAACCGAACCAAACTTTAATAGAGGGACGTAGATTACAAAATGAACGTGTGATGCATGTAGATTATTAAAAGGAAAAAAAAATTACTTGTATAAATAGGTAAATATATACAAATAATTTGTGATGGAGGTACGAGACCAAACAAAAAAAAAATTAAAATATATGGTACACATGGACAAAGCCAAAAACATTTTTTAGTGGGGACAATTTCGAATGATGAAATTAAATTAAAATTTTGATACAATGCTATTAATGTATTGTCTAACAACATGATTTTGGGTAACTAGTGTTAACTACATTGCAATGTTTGGAAATTGAAGGGAAAATCAAGAAGAAAGATGATCACAGAAGGATGAACACAGAGATCTTAGAGAGAGAGAGAGAGAGAGAGAGAGAGAGAGAGAGAGAGAGAGAGAGTTTAGAGAGAGAAATATGTTTTTGTATTCATTGATTGAATGAAGATTACACACTCTGTTTTTATAAGAGAAATCCTAACTAGTCTAACCAAATACTAACCAACTTACTAACTGCATTACTAACTATATTTCTAACTGTATTGCTTACTTGTACTGTTAATACTCCCTCTTAATCTCAACTGGGGAAACCCAGTTTGAGATTGGAAACATATCTGCAATTTGATTCTGCAACTTGATTATGCAAATATGGAAATTCTCTTGAACCTTTTCTGAATAAAGTGTTTGTGGAGAATGCATGACATAGCACGGGAAGGAAGTGAGATCGACTTGAAATCTCAGGCAAGCAAGGGTGACTCTTATGACAGATACAAGCTGCAGAGCAGCAGTGAACATTAATATGCCCCAACATATTTAAAAAAAAAATTCCAATATATTCACTCCAAATATATAAGCAACAAGATGCCCCAAACTCAATATGCCCCAAAGTATTCTTCAAGCTCAGTAGGAAGCACATATGCGGATGAGGCAGATAACAATAAAATGCCCTTCCACTCCAAATATATTCATAGACTCCCTCCAAATTCCAACCTGTGAAAGTGATTGTCCACACCAAATACGATACCCATTTTCCCCAAATATAATCATTGCCTCATTGCAACGTACAGACCAAGATCTTAGAAAAGAATTATGCTGCACACATCCAAAAGTCTAATTATTCCTTTGCCCTTTGCAGGAGCTTCAATCAAAGAACAACCTCTTATAAAGTTGTAACACACCTTCATGCCAGTTATAACAATTTCTTGCAGGTTTACCCTTCGTGGGATTTACCGTCAACAATCTCATTCAACTTGGCTTCGACCTTTAATATTTACAAAAAACAAAAAATTAACAAACTATAGTGTGGCATCAGCCTTAACTATAGCAGCATGGGATCGCCCTTTGTGAATTTTACCAAAAAACAACTTCTTTGAACAATGGCATCGGCCTTCACAATTTCAACAACTGAAAATCAATATCTATGTAGGATTACCCTTCGTGGGATTTACCTACTCAAAACATGGGATTACCCTTCGTGGGATTTACCGTTAACAACTTCTTCTACCCTTCGTGGGATTTACCTATTCACATCACGGAATTACCCTTCGTGGGATTTACCATTTACAACTTCTTCAAACTTCATCATATAACCGGACTTACAGTAAATTCATGCTAACAACTGATTTGGTTAGACTCTGAAATTATAGGTTGAGATAAGAAAACATACTGCACAAACTCCTCAATAAACAGCTAGACAATCCCATTAAAGAGAAAGACATTCATTTCTGCAAGTCAATCTTCAGCCCAACAATGCAATGTGTGCATTTCACAATGTGACAAATGCTCTCTATAAACCTTCAAATGCAGATTGCTTCAAGGCAAAAGAAAGATGGCTCCAAGCCAAAAGAAAGTGTGTTTGCTGATTTGTGTACAACTCTAAGCCAGGCAAAGCTACTGAATACGAAAATTGCAGGCATACTCCAAGCCAAAAGAAGAAAAAAAAATTATATTGCTTCCATAACTAGTTTAATAATGGTGTAACGTCTTTCTTGAACCAGAAGAACTTTGTGCCCAACACTCTAATTGACATAAACAAGAAATATAACACCATTTTGCCGAGAAAAACACATGTTAATGAAACATCAAAACACGAACCAAGAGAGAAAATGAGCAGCAAAACATCAAAGATGCAGAACCCAAAGAGAATAAAGAACTATCTTGTCTTGAGCAATTAGTCGAAACCGTTAACAACCACCAAAAAACCCAGAAAAGATTCATTCTAATTGTTCAAGAATTTGGAGAAAAAATGACTGAAAACATAACCTTCATATGAAACTTCTGAGTTGGGCATTTCGACAAACACCCAGACTGCACCCATGTCTGATCTTTCTTCCATACCAGAGAACAGAGTAGAGATCAAAGAATTCATTGACCCATGCCTTCAAACAGTTGGAGTGCACATAATCATAACCTGAAGAGCTCCCAAGATTTGCAATCTTGAACAAACAACCGCCAACTCCCGGTTTCTTCCTCCTATGTTTTTCTTTCTGGATCCGATTTCGTCCAAGTTTTCCAAATTTCAACCAATGGTGGTCTGTGAATGGCCTCGTTGTCCGTACGTCGACCCAAGTTCAAAGCTCACAGGTGATGTGATGAAAAACTCAATTCCAAATCCTTCAAATGGGCAAGAACTTCCACCAATTTCCATTTCTCCAAACATTCCAAGAGTCATAGAAAATCAGATCCAAAAAGAGAGAGAGATTCATATGTTTAAGTAAATCTTTAGCAATAGTGATAATCATGGTGACTGCCATCCCCAGTGAAGAGAGCTCAACCTCATTGTATTGGTTTATGTACCTTTTAGCGAGATTGACGTAGAAGAAGAGCGGTTTCTTGGTGTTGGAGACCTGAATTCTATTCTTCTTAGGCGCCACAACCGATTGCGGCGGTGGAGATGCAAGTCTCTGCATTTGCTCTGAAATTTTCTCAAACTTTCGATCTCTCGCTTTTGATCGGGAACGGTGAGACTCATGAATTTGATCGGAAAGAAATCAACTAGAAACAAATAAACCGAGAAGTAAAAGAACGAACGTGGAAGCACCCAGAAACTTATCCTAACATCTAATGAAAATTTGGAAAGAAACTAAGCTAGAAACAGATGTAAAATAATGGAAAGTGTAACCACCAGAATCCATAGTGTGAGCCTGGCGACTCTGATACCATGTTAACTACATTGCAATGTTTGGGAATTGAAGGGAAAATCAAGAAGAAAGATAATCACAGAAGGATGAACACAGAGATCTTACAGAGAGAGAAATATGCATTTGTATTCATTGATTGAATAAAGATTACACACTCTGTTTTTATAAGAGAAATCCTAACTACTCTAACCAACTTATTAATTGCATTGCTAACTGTATTGCTGACTTGTACCCTTAATAACTAGTGTTTAGAACGACAAAATTGTAAACCATTAGCTAATGAAAAAGCTACATGGCTCGGAAGGGTGGGTGGGTAGGAAAAATATATAACTTGAGAGGGTATTTTGAGTTGAGTGTTTAGACTAAGACTTTGTTCCTAAATATATATGTAATTTACTGTTTTAGTTGGAGCGTTTTTCATGGCAAAAGAGTTGAGTAGGGGCAGTCGCGACAGTGGGAATATGTTGCCTCTGTCCATGGTGGTAGAGTTAGATAAAATAATGAAATATAGGCACATTATACAAATAATTTGTGATGGAGGTATGAAACCATAAAAAAAAATAAAAAATAAAAAATAAAATAAAAAAACTAAAATCTGGGGTAGAGGTAGATAAAAAAAAAAACATGAAATACAAGAAAATTATACAAATAATATGTGATGGAGGTATGATACCATAAAAAAGAACTAAAATATGTGGTAGTGGTAGATAAAAAAAACATGTGTTATAGGTAAATAATATTATGTTGAATTAGGAACAGCATGATGATACGCCAACAAAAACAAAAAGAATAAGAAAAAGCCAACACAAAATCATAGGAAAAGAAGAGGATGATGGATGAGGAAGATGATGGGTGAGGAATATACAAAATAGAGAAGATTTTATGAGAAAATAATTGTGATTAAGAGAAAATGATGATTCTAAACTACCTATTAGCAAAATTTTCTTTACAACTAAGAGAGGCTGAAAAGACAATTCAATTAAGAAAAGAAAATAAACACGGAAATGGATTAAAGAAAAGAAAAGGACGGGGAAGGACACGAAGAAGAAAACTGAAGTAAAATAGATAAAGTGTTCTTCCGAGAGAGTCACATGACTTGCAAAGAAAAAGGAGGAGACGATTTCTAAATCAGTTGGAGAATTTATAGGAAATGTATAAAATCTATAAGAAAAATAATAACAATAAGATAACGTGAAATCATAAATATTAGACCAGCTTCAACAAATTGGACTATTCCTAATAAAGCACAAAAAAATGGACCTATACCTTGTTTACTCTAAATTAAAAGACCCCTTTGCAGTAATATGGCTTGTAACACCTGGTTTTGGAGGCAGATTCTCTGCCCCCACTTCTCGCGTCCTTCCGTGTCCTTCCACGCCCTCTTATTTATGTAGTTACAATTAAACCACGTCAACATTTTATATTACTATTTATTTTTGTCTTATTATTTCTATAAAAAATAATATAAAATGTTGACGTGATTTAACGGTGACCACACAAAACAGGAAAGCATGATTGAATGTCGCATGCATTAATTACTTACAACTGGTTTTGTTTTTTATAAGAAACACGTGTCATGGTTGAATATCGAAAATTTTAGACTGAAGAGTGACGTTTATGATTGAATGTCGCATGCATTAATTACTTACAACTTACAAGACAACCTGAAAATGCTAGCTAATTAATTCAGACCCCCAAAAATTTAAAAAAAATAAAGATAAAAATAAAAGAGAAAACCTAAACTCCAACACCATCTCTAATATTTGGATTAAAATATAAAATTTTAACTTAGAAAATATAGGTTTTATCTCATATTTTTTCTGCTCCAACCCTTCTTAATTAAATTTTTAGTTTGAGATTATTAAATAATGAATTTAGGATTTTTCTTAAAGTAACTTTAAAAAAAATTATGTAGACTAGCATAATTTAATTTTATGAATATTTTAACCTAAAAATATTTAGATCCCGATAAATATTGAAAAATTACTAAACTAACATTATGAAACTCGTGAAACACTATGAAAGAATATGAAACATATGAAATAATTTTTTTTAATTATTTTAGCCGTTGGATTTAAATTTGGACTATTAAATCTTTTTTTTAACCATTGGATTGGATCGTATTCAATGAATTTGTAAATATAAAACTAAATAAAAAATACACACATATGATAGGTCAACCCACTCACCTAGGGAGAAATCCTGGCCTAAATTTGCCCCAAAAATGAGTTTTGGGATAAAACTCATATTTGGCCAAAAGGTTGGAGTAAGTTGGAGTGAATTTAGAACCTAAAATTTATGTTTTACGAGTTGGAGTGGGTTAATATGTACTAATCAGGCACCAGGAAATTGACATTTGACACTTAACCTTAATTTGCTCATTGTCCAGCCTGAAGATTTTACTGCAAAAGTTAATTAGTTTAAGTAATTATTAAACAAGTAACACCTGATATTGGAGAGATTATGCCCTAACTTGAATCACTTGCGTATTGCTATGCTTCCATCATATATAGATGGCATGATGATACATGCCTTAATTTCCTTTCCTAATTAGGACACCAATGCACAGAAAGTCAAATGAAATGACAAAAACACGTTTGATTAAGATTTTCTCTTTTGTAGCTTGAGTTACATTGCATGGGGTTACTTGCCTAATAGGCTAATAATGGTGGAACCAATTAATTAGTGCTAAAAAAAGCTCAAGATGCAAGTCAGTTAGGGGCCATGGACATATGGGTTAGAATTTGAGACAGACAATAGGATTTTGGGGGGGGTGGGGGGGGGGGGGGGGATTTCAGCTTGTACTTCTACAACTTTCAGTGAGCCACATTTTTCCTGCTTAAGACATGTTTCACAACCCTCATCATTTTGTTACTTCAATTACTTTTTACATGAAGAAGATAAAAAGATTCCACCAATAATTCACAAGGTAGGGCTTGCCATCAACCCATAAGCATCAGGGTCCGCACTCCATCATTGCACAGATAGGAATTGCGAAAACAATTTCCTTGCTTATTAATTTTATGTCGGCAGGGTTCAAAAGCCAAAAAACTACCCACGTAAAACTAGTGGCGGAATCAGGACTTTAGTCTAGAAGGAGCTCAAAAGCCTTAATTTGAAATGCTCTCTTAGTCTTACAAAATTATTGTCGTGTGGTGAGTAACTAACCACCGTTGTTTCGGTCTACTATGGGTTGTTCTTGTCATCCTTTTCCTTAAACCTGAACCCCAAAGCTTCTCTAACTTTCTTCCTCTCTCTCCCTCCTCCTTAAAGCTCACAAGCAATGGATGGTTTGAACTCCATAAGAGTCACCAACCTCAAATCAAACCTGATGAAAGAAATTGAACAAAAAACGTCAAACTGGAGCTCCAAGCCTATAGAAAAACCTTGAAAATTAGAAACATAACACTAAATTTTTCTGTGTGAAAAAAAAAAAATTGTCTAAATAGGCACAAGACCATCGTGCTCCCTTCATGGCTCCGCTCCTATGTAAAACCATATGATTTTGTACCATGTTAATTAAAAGTTTTCTTATCAATAGGTTAGTTAAAAATTAAACTCAAGATAATAAAACATGCATGCACAATCTCCGAAGCCCCCTTTCAAGAATTGTCAAATGTAACATGGGAAGTTTACCTTGATCGATCAGCCATGAATCCAAAAGTTGCATGTGATGAAGTTTGTACATATTGCATCAAAATTTGAATCTGTTGTGGCCAATTAACTTTTAAGTCAACTTAGTTGGTATCACTTTATTGAATCACGGTAGTTAAACCCAAATATTTTACTATCACATTAGGGCAGCAGGATCCTGGCTTAACGATACGGTAATTATTCCTTTTGCATATTCAATAAACTGCTTCCAAGCATGTTTGTGCTGTCAGTGACAATTTTTTCCATGTTACACCCAAGGGGCAGCATGATATTAGGGACCACATTATGGGTCTCTTAAAGTTAATCATATCTTAAAAAGCTGATAAACGCAAGATTTAGGTTTTCTGTGTACTCTGTGCTGGAATTTGGTTTTATAGATAGTGTATATGTATCAATGAAGCTTTTAGGGGAAAGGATTTTCATTTTTTTTTATAAAATTAGAGATTAGTTGTGGGGTCCACACCACATCAAATTTTAACGATCCGAACCATTTATTTTTTAAGTTGTATCTCATAGATCATCCTTGCAAAATATTAGCCAAATCAAAAATATTTAAGACATCTAATTGAGTTCAAAGAAATGAACGAATACTTTGTTATACAAGAAACAATGAAATTTGATCTTGATAATTAAATATGCAAATAGTTTCGGATTGAATTGAATTTTTGCAATGATGATCTATGAATTGAGACTTACAAAATAAACAATTCGGATCGTTGAAATTTAATGTAAAGTGAACTCCACACTTAATCCCTATTTAAAAAAAAAAAATAGAAATATCTTTGCATAAAGGGGCTGTATGTATCAAAGATATTTCTAATTTCTACCATGCAACAAGAAATCATCATACGAACATATATATACGTGGCCCACAAATTGCAGTACCATCATTGTTCAATGTGAATGGCTGTGGCCTAGCGCCTTTTGTAACATGCACATTTGTTAATTCACACTACGTAAAGACACCTATGCATGAAAGACATGTATCTCTCGAAGAAAGATGAGATTACATCATAAAATCAATTAACAATATAGGAAATATTTCAATCTCTTATAAGTCTTTACATGGTTTGGTCTCTCATCCATGTGAAGAAAGTTGAGATTACATCATAAAATCAATTAACAATATAGGAAATATTTCAATCTCTTATAAGTCTTTACATGGTTTGGTCTCTCATCCATGTGGAAGTTTATCCTCACATTTTCATACGCCCCCTGACATGTGGTGAATTTTCAAACTTATGACCTTTGGGCTTTACAAGTGGGCTAACCTGCTCTGATATTATGAAAAAAAATTGAGGTTCCATCATAAAACCAATTGACAAAGTGGAGAGTATTCGAACCTCTTATAAGCTTTTGCATGATTTGGCTTGTCACCGATGTGGAACTTTGTCCTCACATTTTCACAATCTCAACCAATTAATCGATAATTTTCTCAATTTAACTAGAATGCTGACACATGTTATTATCAATTTATACATTTTATAACATGTGTTCTATTATTGTTATTGTATCTTAAATATAAATTCTTTATCTATTCTATTACAATTTTTTTTTAACAAACGATATTATCTACACCAAGAGGGTGGGAGAGTGGGCTAAGCCTCACAATGAGCCAGCAATAATGTGGTTTAATCATTTGGCAAGAATCATACCAAAGACCTCTCATTTGCAAATGAAGAAGAATACTACTATACCGTAGTACTAAGTGGCACCCCATTACAATTTTAAGACATGCAGATTAATAGCAATTTACACTGTCTTCATCCATTAATAACTTAAAAATAAGGTGCATAACTAAAGATGCTTTTATGCTAGCTGCCTCAAATACCAATTCCCACCATCTTCCTTAAAATTATAATATTTCGGTTTTTTTTTTCTGCCTGTCATACCATTGATTTTTTTTTTTTTTTAACAAACATACCATTGATTTTTATACCAAAAGATTTTACTAAACAAAAGCAGTCGGTCGGTTTTTTTTCATTAGGTTTATTTTTGTCCCTAATGTAGTTATTTACATTGGCATGTTGATGAAAAGTTAGCTAGCAGTACCCATTTTCCAAGTATTGTATATTTTCAATGGAGAAATATCGGGGACTCATGGTAGATCGAACACTCCATTACTTATTGAATCAAGAAATGTTGCCCCTTCAATAATGCCCAAATTTGGTTGAAGCTTCCGGTTCCTCGGGTAATTTCACGCCTAGGTGCTCAGGTAGATCACAACCACAAATCCCAATGATTTATGTGAGTAACGATTCAAATTACCCAATAAACAACAAGAACATACTAGGTACCCCATATTCCAATTGGATCTATCTCGGTTTCAAAAGCCAATCTCAAATTCCAATTTGGAAGTGTCTATTAAGTTGCTTGGCGACCAAATTGAAAAGGTTTCTTGGCAAAGAATTTAAAAAGGTACAACATAAAAAGAATTTACATTGATCAATCATTTCCAAAACTCCAATGTAAATAAACCTATTTATTTTTTAACAAATACTACACGGAAAGAATTTACAGTGGAACAACAGGACTCCACAAAACAAAATCAGTTGTTTGCATAGGTCGAACATAAAACATATTTCGAGTAAATAGACAACTACCACTCAAATAGAATCGTAGACCAGCGAAATAGAATCGTAGTCGATAACCATTGTTGACCTCAAGTTATGCATAAAATGTGGAGAAGAAAACTAGGATAATAACTTAATCAGAGACGGTAGAGTAGGGTTTCAACCAAAAAAAGGTACAACTGGACTGAAACGTCGATATATATATATTATATATTATGTCTCTATAATCAACATGTACTTTACACATTCACGTCTTTTGATATTTATACAATACAGAATGTTTATCATATGTTATCTTACCCCCTTCCTCGAGATGTTAAATGGAAAATTAGTTTTTATCTTCAAGTCAAGAAAAATATCTGTGGTGGAAAAAAGTTAGCGGTCAAAGATTTGCATTACCGTCTGTCTCCCACACAGGCACCACACTCTCTCCCTCTATAGTTTCGGTTTGTATGCATTTGCAGAACTCTCTCTCCCTCTCTCTCTCTAAGACAAATCTTCAGTCAGTGTTGGTATAAATAAACATTCCCAAATTCCCTCACACTCACACCAAGCACAATGCGTCCCACCTGGGCGCGGGCCTACCTGCTCCTCGGTGCACCCGTCCCCCCACCCCAATTCTCCTCTTCTTCTCTCCATAGAAAGAAAAATTTTATTATGACGGGAATATGAGGAGTATATTACGTGTTTTTATATAAGTGGTAGGAAATTTTATTTTTTATGTTATAACTTTTTGACACACATATCATATCATTTATATAATAACACGTGATATATCATTTCATATACTGGTTACACTGAAAAAAAATTTCCTCAATGCCCTGTGGATACCACTTACCCCTAGAGCTTTGGATCACATTTTCCCACCATTACTTTGGGGTTTTCTGACCCCTGATCTTGCTCGGTTCCTAGCCATCCGATCATCTTACCGGTCGGGGGTTTGACCAGTCTATGCGTCGCTGCGTGCAACACGTGAGTCTTAGATTAGGGACAAAAGGGTGGACAAACGACGACTCTGGTGGGGCGTTTACACGCGGTCAGATCGAGACAATCTCGCTGTGGAGTGTATTATGGTGACGGGAAACTGGCGTCGAGAAACCCTAATTTAGTTACCCTATTCATAACAACCATTCTCTTTTGTATTTCTGAGTTGAAAATTTATTAATTATATAAAGGGTACGTTCTTACCTTCAATTGCATATAAAACCTCCATAGTTTGTGCATGGGCTTTCTTAGGACTACGAATTCAAAAATATTTGGCAACTTATGTATAATCACGGATTGTTGTAGAATGCATTACGTCAATCGGTGAAATACTAGGTCGATACGGGCTAGATACTATGATTGCGTGAGAGACTTCAAACACAAAAGATTAAGGTGGATCCCAAAATGTTTGATAAGAGAGAATAGAAATGCACTATATGAGCATTGCAAATGCATGTAAGAGGGGTTTGCACATCCTATCACATGTCTTTGTAATGCTCATATGGTACATTTCTAATTTCTCTTATCTAATTTTATTTATAATTCATTCCTTACTTAATTGTCTTTAATACCTTGAAATTTAAAAATCCTCACTGAAACATACCGTTGAAATTCAGTGACGAGGTGCTAATGAGTGTTTCCTTGAGTTGTGACAACTTGGTAGCAATCTACTACCAATTGACAAGACTTGCCGTTTTGTATTTTAGGTTCAAATTTTGTGAACGATACGTTTGATACTAGTTTTTTCGCCTACCCTTTAATATAAATATATCTTTGTATATATAAAAAAAAGTATCGTCTTAAGTTCGTAGCTAGGAGTATTATTTTATTTATATATGTGCTTATGGCTATATTCTTGACTTCTTTGTTTTTTCATCATAAGCTATAGTTATAACTCATTGATACAAAAAATACGATTACAACACAAATACAAGGGTGCCAACAGAGTACAACTTCTCTAGTGATCAAATCCTTGATCTAGAGAGAATAAGCACACAACCAAACTTAATTAATCCTCTATATCGCAACCACAAAAAATAACGAAACTCACAAGAACCACTGTTATAGATTTCCACAATAGATTAGTGGTGGTAGTTCCAAACCTAGGAACACAAAAGCCATCACTTAGAAGTAAGCCCACACAAATCAATAGGCGACACAAACATACACAAAACACAACTAAGCCGAGAAGAAAATTATCGTCATATTTTCTCCATAACGACAAAGCAGGGCACACTGGTCTCAAACATTTGCAATGAAACTGGATCTGCATCGATCACGAGCCAGTAAGGTGTATTGTCACATATTTGTTCATGGAAGGCGACTTGATTATAGATCTGTATCGATCAAGAGCCAGTAAGGTGCAACCATCACCGAAATAAGCTAGATTCATAATAGTTAAATCCCTTGGAGGGTAGATTGGACTTGAATTTGAAACCAAGTAACAACTCAGCCATTGAAAAATTAGGGGGTGCACGATCACTGTGGAAACTAACCTATAGAAGGCGACTTCGACTGTCGCATCCCAATCCCGATAAATGGCTAAAAACAAACCATTAGTACTACAATGTAGTACCCCATTCGTTTTATTTTATGGTTGCACCTAACCTTAGTTTTAGATTGTCTACGTATCCGGTGAAGGGATCAAGCCAGTCGTAGTTCACCATTTTGTTAAAGTAAAAAAAAAAATCTTATATTTGCAATGACTTTAAAAAATTTCTCATGGCATGGGCTAGCAATAAAACACAGAGTTCCAGAACGACTTAATGGAATTCAACAAACATGATTCATTAGATTCCAAAGTACTCCAACAACCAAGATTCCAGACCAACTTAATGGAATCCCAATATTAGATGAACTCAACAGAACCATGCACGAAGTAAGATTCTATACTAACTCAATGAACTCTAAAGAATATAGTGCTCCAAACCAACTCAATGGAACCAAGCATGAAGTAGGATTCCAAACCAACTTGATGGAATCCAAAAAATATAGGGCTCTAGACCAACTCAACTGAATCAAGTACAAAGTAGCTTAGAAAGACAAGATTAGGTAACTGGTCACGCCCCGCAGCATGTGACGGCCAACGGCTAAGCCTCAACAAATTTTCTGACAAACACCAAATTGGCTCATATTTCACCACAAGATGCATTACAACGAGTGAATTTACGAGATATTTCCAAAATTCAATGTACTTCTTCAAGTGTGGGACACATCTCATGTTTCAAGAATGTCGAATCAGGCCGCCCCTTACCTTGAAAGAATTCACAGAAATTGAGATTGTTCAACCTCGAAAGCTAATTCACATGTAGGGGCTCATGAATACTTGCTGTCTACTATTCCTTCTCTACTTTGAGAACCGTGAGAATGGAGAGTGGGCCAACAATTACAAAAGATTAGGTCTAGTCAAAGAAATAGAGCTCATCCGAGAGCAACTTTCATACCTTCGCCACAGTCTGAAACTGGCCGAAGGACAATTAAATCATCATGGAAGTCACAGATCGTTGGAGTTTCGTGGCGTCGCCACTCCACCTTAGATGTTCCAATAAGTGATCAAGACCCAAGGATCTCTTCTTGGGGTTCCTAGGTTGTCGACTAATGGTGGTGGGTGACGTTAGGGTGGATGAAATCACGTGATCGGTAGCCATATAGCTCGGAGCAGTCGAGCTTTAAGTCATCGGGAATGAAGGTCAAACGGGACAAAGTTTGCTTGGGTGCTGTTCGTGGGAAAGAGAGGTGTATATCTAGGGTGGTGGATAGGTTCGTCAATGTCATAATCGGCCGAAAAAAACAAAAAACTACTCAGAAACATATCAGTTTTCGCGAGTCGTGAGAAACAAAATGTAGGTCAACTTGGGTTGACATTCCAAATTAGGCAAGGCTGCTCAAATAACGTTGGAGCCTCCTATATAGTTCAAAAGACCATTTTACCCCTGGCTTTGCTTGCTTATTTCTCCTTTCGTTACAACTTTGTTTCGTGAATGGTTTCTGCCTACGCGTTCGTGTGATCGAGTTTTATTTGAAATGATCTCAAAATGATTACAAATTTTCAATGACTAATTTCGAAAAATTGAACTTTGTAACTAACTAACTAAAACTAATGAAAATATGATTAAATTCCCAAAAATACGAATTATGAACATTTTTAATAATGAAATCCGATGACGTGATTTCACATCGACCCACTACAACCACAAGCCCGACTCAAAACCCATGAATCTATCTCAAAATGACGACGTAGAGATAGTTTTGAGAATGACACCCCATTAAGGCCTGGATGGTTGCTCACAAAATAGTGGGTAGAGAGATAGAGAAGGAGGAAGAGCGGCAAAGAGATGGAGAAGAGTAGAAGAAGGAAGGGGGTTGCCGCTGATCCTAAGCCGTAGCAAGAGGTTACCGGTTGGAGGAGCTTTAGCTAAGGTTTGGTGTTTGGGTCACAGGGGAGAGGAAAGGCAAGAGGATTTTTTTGGGCCATCGTCAACTACTATTTGACTTCTGTGTTATTTGAAAGAGTTTTTGGCACTAAGAAAAGCATTCCTTAAACTCTTAATTTTTGTACATGACAAAAAAAAACTTTATTTTTGTAAAATTATGAACTTGCCCGTGCTTGTTTAAGGATAAAGAGGAATTGTTCATCGAGTTAAAGTCAAATTAAAGCACTGTCGATCAGAAAGGTCCCCGAAAAATCACTGATATTGACAGTTTGGCATTGTGTGTGGTATGATTATGATTTCTTTGACCTAAATGTCCTTTATAATTGGATACATTAGGTATCAAATGCTGGGACTGAACTGATGACTGCTACCACTTTTAGTTGTATGCATTATAATTGTTCGTAATTTTGTTAATATCGGCTCATTCTAATTTTCAAGCAACAAGTGGAACGCATATGCTATCTAGGACATGTAAAAAAAATACAATGTTCTAAAAATCCCCGCCTAGGCACTAGACGGCTGGTCACTACCCCGATTAATGCCTAAGCATTTGAAAATTAAGAAAGGGCGCCTAGACCTGCTGAGGCGCCCGCCTAGCCCGCCCAGACCCTCATAGACACCTGCCTAGGTTGCAACTCACTTAGATAAAAAATAGATAACTTTCCTTTTGCATTTTATTGTTTCCAATAAATTGTAAGAGACTTATTGAACGCTTAAATAAACACACATTATATGTTTGCTCCCTATGTTTTCATTATGTTCCAATACTTCATAATATATAAGTCATTCTATTTTCTAGTTTATGATGAAATTATATATATTTTTAAGTATAAACAAACACTTATTTACACGAAATACAATAGATTTACTTAAATCTGCCTAGCCACTAGGCCCCATCCCACCGCCCAACTAGTGCCTAGAGCCTTTGAGAACCTTGAAAAAATACAAATAATTATGTAAGCTTGTAAACAACAATTTTTTTATTTTTTTATTTTTTGAGATTCAAGTAACTCATTTTCTTGGAACAAGGTACGTAACCTTTTTCTTTCTCTTATTATATTAGAAGCAATTGAACCCTCGAGCTAATCAATACACACACGTATGACCTGGTGCTGCATTGTGAAGCATGTGTGTGTATAATAGGTAAAGGATGATGTGGTGCGCAACAAGCGTATGGGCGGCAAGGTTGGGTTTCATTCAATCTTTGTATATTTTGTTGAATGGTTGCAACTTTTGGTTAGAAGACATATGCTTACTCAAATTGTATGAGTATAATTAAAAGATGTAATTAGTTAATATTTATTTTCTAAAAATTCTAAATAGAAGACATGTCTTTTAGATCAACACTATTAAGAAGGGTTGTATATCTTCAACTAAAATGAAACGGCTCGATGAACAGGTACTTTAATGGCTATAAATACCTACTATGGTATAATGTTTCACACACAATTTCATAAATTTGTTTCTACATTGCTTACTCTCTTTTCTCTCCATCACATTCATACAATTTCTTTCTAGTTATTTCTAAAGGAATATAATTCGGTTTTGATAATTGTATATTTCATACTTTATTGTATCCTGGAAGTGATTTGCCAAGAACCTTTTAGCAAACTCATTCGAGTGGGGGCAAATAACACTTTAAGGAAACGATTCAAGTCATACGTCAAAGTCATCCTTCGGATTATTCTCTATATTTCTATATTCACTCTAACAATCTTAAAGTGTTATTATCGTCATGGAGAACAAGTTTGATAACATGGCTTTGAAGATTATCAATCAAGATGTCTACAAGCTAGACAAATTTGATGGATCAAACTTCACCCGATGGAAGGACAGGATGCATTTCATGCTTACTGTTCTAAATGTCATATATGTGTTGGACCTGAAGTTGGAGCCTATTTGTGAACCAAGTGACAAAGATACGGAAAAAATAGTTGCCGATCAAAAGAAGCACAAAGAAGATGAATTGGTATGTTGAGGACACATCTTGGGCACATTATCTGATCGCTTGTATGACTTGTACGCACACATTCAATCTCCGAACGAAATTTGGGAAGCACTTGAACACAAGTACACAATGGAGAAAAGAGGTACCGATAAATTTGTAATGTTCAAATATTATGTGTTCACTATGTTTGATAACAAACCCATCATATACCAAGTTCATGAATTATTGGTCTTGGTCTCAAAGCTTCGTGAACTTAAAATAGTTATTCCGGATCCTATGGTAGCTGGGGCTATTATGGCAAAATTACCCCAAATATGGAATAATTATAGAAAGAAACTTCTAAACATGGTGGAAGATATTAGTTTGGAGGATTTGCAAAAGGGTATTCAAATTGAAGAAAAACTCGAAATCGTGATAAGAATTTTGCAAATCAAGAATCCTCCAAAGTTCACATTGTCGAAGGAAACAAATACAAAAAGAACTTTGAAGTCAAAATTGACAAAAAGAAGTTTAAGAAGACCAATTCCAACAACAATAAAAAAAATGCAAATGGTGTCTGCTACCATTGTGGAAAGAAAGGCCATTACATTCGTGATTGTAGACACAGAAAAGCAAGTGAGGAATATGCCAATAAGAGCAATAGCGCAAATATGTAAAAAAATTCTGGAATTGATAACATTGTTGCAATGGTATCATTGATACATATTGGCATGATTACCGAACTAAATATGGAAGCGGCAATAAAATCATCTTATCAGTGGCTCAACTCAGGGGCTACTATACATGTGTGCAATGATAAGGCACAAATCAAGACATATGAAGCATCAACGGACAATCAAGAGGTTTTAATGGGGAATCATAATTCTACCAAAGTTCTAGGAAAAGGAACCGTTGAACTTCAGTTTACTTCTGGGAAGAAATTGACGTTGCTTAATGTACTACATGTTCCAGAAATTAGAAAGAATCTTGTGTCTGCAAATTTATTATGTAAGAACAGTATAAAGACTGTTCTAGAGTCTGACAAGTTAATATTGTCGAAAAATGGGATGTTTGTTGGGAAGGGGTATTATTGTGATGGGATGTTCAAACTAAGTATTAATAATAAAGTGAATTCTTCTGCTTATATTGTTGAATCTTCCTCTCATTTATAGCATTTACGTTTAGCTCAGGTAAATTTTAGATCTTTAAAATACATGCGCACACTTGGTTTAATTTCTTACAATAATGATTACACTGATAAATGTGAAACATGTATTCAAGCGAAAACGAGTAAGAAATTTTTTCCAACTACCAAAAGAAATACATATTTATTAGACTTAATACATTTTAACATATGTGAATTTAATGGTGTCTTAACTAGAGGAGGAAAAAGATATTTTATCACATTTATAGATGATTGGTCTAAGTTCACTTATGTTTATTTCTTGTCTAATAAAGATGAAGCTTTTGAGTGTTTTAAGCGTTATAAGGCTGAAGTTGAAAACCAAAAGGAAAGGAAAATTAAATGTCTTTGTAGTGATAGAGGTGGTGAATATTTTTCACATGAATTTGATATCTTATGTGAAGAGCATGGTGTTGTACATCAAAGAACTGCACCATATACATCACAACAAAATGGTTTGGTAGAAAGAAAAAATAGGACACTCATTGAAATGATTAATTCTATGATGATTAATGCTAATACTCCTAAATATTTATGGAGAGAAGCATTGTTTACTGCATGCCATATATATAATGGAACGGAAAATTAGGTTCACATCCTTTTTTTTGTTACTCCATTGATTAAAATCATATTCATTTTCAATTTTTTATTAAGGTCCTTGGGTATTAATAACATCATTAATTATTTGAATAATAAAATATTTTATTTTTAAATATATAATGTTACAATTAGTATATTTATATTTATGGCTAAATTTTTTATTATATATTTTTATTTTTAGTTTGTACCTATTTTTAATTTGTAAATATTTTTTAATTTGTACCAATTTTCTTTTCATTTTTAATTTGTGCCCATATATTAGTTTCTTTTTGTGCCATATTTTTTAAAGTTTTATTTGTGTTTGTACCCATGTGTATACCGTCACGTGACATTGTATATTTAATCAATGATAGAACAATTACATATGGTATATTTATGTTTTATGCCTAAACTTTGTATCATATATTTATATTTTTAGTTTGTACCCACTTTTAATTTGCAACATTTTTTTTAATTTGTAGTATTTTCTTTTTAGTTTTATTTTGTACCGATGTATTAATTTCTTTTAGCGCCTATATTTTTTAAAATTCATTTGTATTCATAATTTTTAATCTTTTATTTGTACCCTAATTTATTTCTAATGTACCCATTCTTCTTTATTAATGTACCACTTTGTTATATGTGAAATGTACCAATTTTTTTAACACTATGGATACATTCTTTTGCCATTTATTATTTCTTATTTTTACATAGTTTTTATCCATTTATTCAATCAAAATATTTGAATTTTTTATTGTAACCATTTCTAATAGTATTATAATGAGGGATTTTAAATTTATAGGATTATAAATTTCATAAAATATCAAACAATTAATGTCAAAACTATAAAAAAAATATAAATATTAATAGTAATAGAATGAGGTGTACAAAGTCAAAGAACCTTGATCAAACTTTGAATACTATTAAGGTTTTAATCAAGGAATGTTAAGGATTAAGGACCGCATCCAAAATATCCCATAATAGAATTATATCTACGAAGACACATGTGTCACCATATGAAATTTGGAAGGGAAGAAAACCAAATTTGTCGTATTTGAGAGTATGGGGTTGTGTAGCCTTTTACAAGGAACTAGACCCTAAGAGATCTAAGTTGGGTCCAAGAGGAATTAAAGCATAATTGTAGGATATGTAGAAAATTCAAAGGCATATAGGTTGCTTAATTTAGACTCAAATTTTATAACGACCACTTAGTGTCTAGAAAAGAGAATGATCAAACACCTTTATCTAATCCGGCTACTAATCATTCTCAAGGTGAGAAAAGAAAACAGTCTGAAAATGTTAATGAATCAAGGAAAAGCCAACGGGTAAGAAAAAAAAAAGACTCTAGGCTTTGATTTTATTTCATCTCAATCTATTGTATTTTTAGTCGAAGGAAATAAAACAAAGGTTCTTAAGAAAATACTCATATTGTTGAATGTTGAGGATGATCCTAAAAGTCTAAGCGAAGCATTAACTTCAAGAGATGCAGCCTTTTGGAAATAGGCTATAGATGATGAATTTGAATCATTAATATCTAAACAGACATGGGTTTTAGTAGACTTTCCCCAAGGATCAAAAGCAATAGGTTGTAAATGTGTATTTCGAATAAAATACAATACAAATGGGTCTATTCCAATATTTAAAGCCAAGTTGGTTGCCAAAGGTTTTAAGCAGAAAAAGGGAATAGACTATTTCGATACATATGCACCAGTAGCTAGTCTTACATCAATTAGAATATTGATTGCATTGGCATCTCTATATAATTTACACGTGCATTAAATGGATGTGAAAACAACATTTTTAAATGGTAATTTGGATGAAGAAGTCTACATGGAACAACTAGAAGGGTTTGTTCTCCTTGGGAATGAAAAAAAGGTTTGTAAATTAGTAAAATCGTTATATGGATTGAAGCAAGCACCAAAACAATGGCATGAAAAGTTTGATTTTTTCATTTTATCATATGGATTTAGACATAATAGTGCTGATAAATGCATATACTCTAAATTCACAAATGATTATGGTGTTGTTATATGTTTATATGTCGACGACTTGCTAATTTTTGGTACAAACATGAAAGGTGTATCTGAAACTAAAGAGTATCTAAATTCAAAATTTAAGATGAAGGACTTGAATGAAGTAAATACTATCTTGGGAATTAAAGTAAAGAAACATAGTAGGGCTTACGCTTTGTGTCAGTCACATTATATAGAAAAATTGCTTCTTAAGTTTAAGCATCTACAAATAAAAGAAGCAAATACCCTTTATGACCCTAGTGAAACTTTGCTTAATAATTTTGGTAGGTCCGTTGCACAGCTTGAGTATGCTAGTATAATTGGAAGTTTAATGTATGTCATGCATTGTACCAGGCCATATATCGCATTTACAGTAAGCAAACTTTCAAGATACACTAGTCATCCAGGTACTGCTCATTGGAAAGCAATAAATAGAATTTTTGGTTATCTTAAAAGAACTATTAACCTGAGTTTAAATTACACTGAGTTCCCAACAGTACTTGAAGGATATTCAGATGCAAGTTGGATAACAAGTACTAATGATAATAAGTTTACATCAGGGTGGATTTTTACAATTGCCGAAGAAGCAATTTCTTGGGCTTCAAAGAAGCAAACATGTATAGCACATTCAACTATGAAATCTGAATTTATAGCATTAGCGACAACAAGTAAAGAAGCGAAATTGATTAGAAATTTGTTATTGGAAATAGAGTTGTTGCCACAACCAATGCCATCCATTTCTTTATACGGTGATAGTGAGGCTACTTTGTCTAGAGCATATAATAAGGTATACAATGAAAAGTCTAGACATTTTAGCTTGAGACATGAATATGTCAAGCAATTAATAACTGATGGAGTTATTAATATTATTTATGTTAAATCAAGTAATAACTTGGCGGATCCATTAACGAAAGCACTTTCAAGAGCTTTGGTAGTTAGTACATCTAGTGGAATGGGGCTAAAACCCCTTATTGAAAATTAGCCTCAATAATGGTAACCCGACTTTGTCTAGAACATCACTAGTTTAAAAGTTTAATGGGTAATAACAAGTTATTGATAAGCGGTTGTGAAATCATTGAAAATTAATATATAGCTCATTCCAGGATTATCAGTGCAAGAATTCTACGTTTAGGAGGATAAGTTTTATCTCTTAAGGAGGTTATTTGTAGTTGTGTCTATAGTAGTAGGGATATGGGAAGGAACCTTACCTATATGAACATAAGAACTGGTGCCACTTCTACCAAGAGTTGGGTTTTCTCTTTTAAATGTTCATGAACCAGGATGAAGCACAAGGCCATAATAGTGCTTAATTAGTTCATAAACTTCTTTTAAGGAAATAAGACATAATCATGTGTGTAGCGATTCCGATTTTAACATAAGAATAGTTGGTTTAAACTTAGGTTACCATCGCATTCGTTATAACTTGAATTACTTACACTAATTAAAGGTTTAGTTCGAAAGACACATTTATTGTATGCATGATTATATCAATATAATTGTGGTTAATTATAAAGAGAGGATTGTTAGTATATTATTTATCATATTATTGAAATTGGGAAGAATTGTTAGAGATTTCAATAATAAATATATAAATTATTATATATATATATACACACACACACATACATACACAAACACGTATGACTTGGTGCTACATTGTGCAGCATGTGTGCGTATAATAGGTAAAGGATGTTGTGGTGCGCAGCAAGCGTAAGGGCGGCAAGGTTGGGTTTCATTCAATCTTTGTATATTTTGTTGAATGGTTGCAACTTTTGATTAAAAGACATGATGCTTACTCAAATTGTATGAGTAGAATTAAAATATGTAATTAGTCAATATTTATTTTCTGAAAATTCTAAATAAAAAACATGTCTTTTGGATCAACACTATTAAGAAATGTTGTATATCTTCAACTAAAATGAAAGAGCTCGATGAACGCGTACTTTAATGTTTATAAATACCTATTGTGGTATAATGTTTCACACACAATTTCAGAAATTTGTTTCTACATTCCTTGCTCTGTTTTCTCTCTATCACAGTCATACAATTTCTTCTAGTTATTTCTAAGGGCATATAATTCGGTTTTGATAATCATTTATTTCATACTTTGTTGTATCCTCAAAGTGAGTTGCCAAGAACTTTTTAGCAAACTCATTCGAGTGTGAACAAATAACACTTTAAGGAAACGATTCAAGTCATACATCAAAATCATCATTCGGATTATTCTCTATATTTCTACATTCACTCTAACATCATGTTCTATCCATTTTCTAAACCAATTATTTATTTCTAAGATTTATGAGTTATTCGTTGCATACGTGCAACTTTGAGATAGCATGATTCCGTACTTGTAGGTTTGACAAAGAAATGTATTTGAATAAATAAGCTTAATCTTTAGCTTTTTTCTAAGCTTAACCGAGTACGTACGTAGTGGCACCTGGTGCTTTCGTCCTTATCCTATTTCTAATCAAGAAGTACATAAATATGATAAAAACGAATATCAATACCTTAAGAGGGCAGACCAACTAATATAGGCGAAATTATAAAAAGTTAATTCCATCTTGATGTGTACGTGTGTCCTCTCGTTTCTCTCTATGTAGGAGCAAATAATTCATGCATGCCATCTTGTCACCCAACAATGTAAACAAGGCAAGCTTCTACTACTCACATATGATAGAAATTCTCCCCAAATTTGTTAGAGAGAAAAGAAGCTTTTGTGGCTTTCGAACTCTAAGGTTTTTCTTTGAATTCATATATGATAGAGTTATTCACATACTATTTTTACTTCTTATATACTTTTATTAATTAATTTTAGATTATTGATCTTCGTCAACTCCTTCAATTCGATAACCAAAATTATGAAAAATAAAAATGAGTGTTTGAATAGTACTATCCTTCGTATATCCCACTTCAATCCAAGTTCTTCGAGAAGTAACAAAAATAACATTTTATAAATAAATGACGAGTCTTTTTCTTATCCACCCACTCTACTAGGGTTGGGTTAACTTTCTTTCTATTTCGTTATGTTCTATTATCAAAGATTCAAAATTCAACCATCTTACCACTTCAAATTAGGAAGCATCTCCTCAAACACAAAAATCCAACCGTCTCGAGGCTTCCTATAATCGCATAATACTCCTAATCCCTTGAACATTATGGGAAACGTTAAAGGAGGCATCTTAGAAGCGTGTATGAAACTCCATGTACTAATGTTCTATTCTATATAAGGTTCTTTTTTGAAGTAGATGATCCTCCATGAATTGTATGTAGGTCTAACAATTTCTTACATGACATGTTAATCTCACGAAACGGCATGAAAATAACAGGTTTCAGGTCAATAGATTAACGAGTCGGGTCATTAGTAGGTCACCCGGCCGTTAAGAATACATTAACAAATCGAGTCATTAATTGGTCACCCATTAGGAACTCGTTAATGAGACAAAACTTTTAATTTAATATGATATTTATTCAGCGAGTAATGTTAAAAAATTACATTTTGATACCATATATATGCAGCATTACTATAAAGCATCTAGAGAGAGATTATGCAGCGTAAGCTGAGATAGAACCCCTTATATACCATATCTTTCACAATGTGTGCCAATTACATGATGAGTGTAAAAACAAAATCACGTATCCCTAATTATATATAAGAATGTCACATAGAATTTTATTCAATTGTCGTATTCAATTATGATGGATGAAAGTCCAACTATTGAATTAAAATAGTTTAATGGCCAAAAAACAAAGAATTAGAATAGTTTTTTTCTTTTTGTCAAGCTCATTCAATCTCTTTAGTAAATAGTCACAACAGTAGTTGGCCATCAATATCTAAAAAGGTTTCTATATTATCATTCATCATCTTTAGGCCCCGTTTGGGATTGAGGTGATTTTAAAAAAAGTCACTGTGAAAAAAAGCTGAGGGTCATTTTTGTGTTTGGTAAACTGAAGAAAAAAAAGGGCTTATTTTGGAAGCTGCTGTGAGAATAAGCTAAAAATCAAAGGAAAAACTGAAGCTGCTATTTGCTGCTTTGAAAAAAAACCAGTTTTTTCAAAGCACACGGAGCTACAGTGCTCCTTTAATGAAAAGACACACTATCATCCTGCTTTTTTTTCCAAAAGCACTTTCACAAAAAAGTTTACCAAACACTCTACTGGCTTTATTTCACAGCCGCTTATTCTCACAGCACAGCCGCTTATTCTCACAACAGCTTTTTTTCAAAGCATAGCAATACCAAACCAGACCTTCAGTTTGAAATATAAATGTGCCTTTTATATTTCAGGTTCCACCCCTTCTTCAAATAGAATGAAATTAATGCTCTAATTATATATACTCACTATACACATCAAGAAAATTAACTTGTTTAGGATTTAGGGTTAGAAACTTGTCGTTTTGCATGATTTAAAGACATTGGAGGAGTTCCAGCCGAAGAAAAATGTACACCACGACAAACTAACAACGTGAAGGTACTTCTACTTGTATAATGATATATGGCGTATGTGCTCGTATTCTAGATACACTAAAAATCTCTCAACAGCTAGCTAGCTGGTCCCACTTGGATACTTGAACAAGTACCCGTCCAAGTACTTTAACATACACAATTGTACATACTATTCTTCTTCCCCTGTATTATACTCACTATACATTGACTAAAGTATCACGTTAAAATCTTGTCGTTCGCCATTTTCCAGTTCTGATTACCGGGTAATGCAAAATCACTGGTGATAAAAAATAACTTTAGTGGCTGCCAATATTTCCGCTGTGCATGACCGCATGTAAAGATTATACTTACTGCGAGTTTATCGGATATTGCTGGTTGTGAATGTCTTTTCTTAAGAGTTTCAATGGCCTTTAAACACCTTCCGAAGGTGGGTTATACATTGTGTAATTTTTTTTTTAGCCCACTATACATTGTGTAATTAGCCACCTCTAATTCTGTTTTATTTCCTTGTACGACAAGTACCCTTTGATATGCACTATAGTACGTAAGTACGTACTCCACTACTTTCCCAAGACAGAAAAAAAGGAGTTACAAAAAAAAAAATTAAGCTTACAAAAAGTCAAAATTCGTTTAAAGTGAATTTCTTTTTTAAGATTTTTAGTGAATAAAGATTTCATTTTGAGCTAAAGTTAGTGGGATTTCCATGAAATAGAATTGTCCAATTGGGAAAGAGAAATGGATTTGCAAAGAATTGTCCCATCGGAAGTTGCTTCACTTTTTTTTCAAAAATATTAGTTTCGTAGTGGCTTGCTAAGTTATGTTATCATAATTTCGTCTGATTGAATAATTTAGAATAATAGTATAGTTTGTAGCTAGTAATTTAGCATGTCGACAATTTGACATTGTCATATTGCCAAATTTTTCAATGAAAGAGTGATTCAAATTAAAGTCTAGTTCAGCTAACAATATAACATATCAGCAGTTTGATATGTGAGGTTGTCAAACTTTTTGTTGAATAAATGATTGAAATTAACAATCCAGTAGTAATGTAGTGTATCGTTAGTCTAACATATCATATTATCGTACTCTTCATTAAATAAATAATGCAAAGTAACAATCTAGTTTAGTAATGCGCTATAATTTAACATGTTTTTCTATCGAACTACAATCTCGCATCGGTTGCATATTGTCAAACTCTTCATTAAATAAATAATTCAAGTTCACAGTCTAGCCTAATATGACAATGTGTGGGTACTTAAAGGAATTAGGTATAACCAATGACGACAATGAATGCATAGAAACTCCATGTTTTCATGTGTGAGACAAGCAAATGTTGAGAAAAGGAAAAGAAAACGATACTAATGTGGATATTTACAACTATGCCCTTCATTACACTGTTGTGTTTACCTTCTCATCCCCAAAGCCCTATAGGTGAAAGCAAAGCCACCTTCATTTCCCCGCTCTATATAAACACCGTTCTCCCTTTCTTTTTCCCCCACGCCTAAACCATCATCTCTTTTTCGTCACACCATCTCTCTCTCTCTCTCTCTCTCTTCAAACTACACACAAACGCCATGCCTGAAGCACCAAAGAAAATTCTGAATTCCACGGAGGACTATAACCTCCAAGACAAGAACAACAAGATCCTTCACTTCATTGAAGAAGTCACAAAAAACCCCGACGAGGTTCAAAAACGAGTCCTCGCTGAAATCCTCACCCGCAATGCTCACGTCGAGTACTTGCAGCGTCACGGCCTCAACGGTCACACTGACCGTGATACTTTCAAAAAAATGATGCCCGTTATCAAATACGAAGATATCCAGTCCGATATCAACCGTATCGCCAATGGTGACACCTCCCAAATCCTCTGTTCCAAGCCCATTTCTGAGTTTTTGACCAGGTAGATTTTTCGCATTTTACATTTTTTTCACGCCTTTAAATTAATTTTACAATTGGTTATTTGTATGGTTTTGTTGATTCGAGCGATATTCTAAATTATCTAATTTTATACTACGGGAACGGAGATTCGAACTCGGGAGGAGAAGACTGTTGTAGCTTTACGTCCATGTCTGCGGTTATTCAGATGGTTTGCTAAATGGTTTAGTTTTTGTTGCAGTTCTGGGACATCTGGAGGGGAAAGAAAACTGATGCCAACAATTGAAGAGGAGCTTGATAGGAGGTCGCTGCTTTACAGCCTGCTGATGCCTGTGATGAGCCAGTATGTCCCCGGACTCGACAAAGGCAAAGGAATGTACTTTTTGTTCATAAAATCCGAGGCCAAAACTCCCGGCGGACTAGTTGCTAGGCCAGTCCTTACCAGCTACTACAAAAGCTCACATTTCAAACAAAGACCCTATGACCCTTACACTAACTACACCAGCCCCAATGAGACCATCCTCTGCCCGGACTCGTACCAAAGCATGTACTCCCAACTCCTCTGCAGCCTCTGCCAAAACATGGAAGTTCTCCGAGTCGGTGCAGTTTTCGCCTCTGGCTTCATCCGGGCCATCAGGTTTCTCGAGAAGCACTGGACTCTTTTGTGCAAGGACATAGCCTCTGGGACTCTAAACCCCCAGATTACAGACCCGTCGGTCCGCGAGGCGGTGATGAAGATCCTCAAGCCTGACCCGAAGCTTGCAAGCTTCATTGAGGCTGAGTGCGGGAAGGCCTCCTGGCATGGGATTATTACCAGGCTTTGGCCAAACACAAAGTACGTGGATGTGATTGTGACCGGGACTATGTCGCAGTACATTCCCACGTTGGAATATTACAGCAACGGACTGCCGCAGGTTTGCACTATGTATGCCTCTTCGGAGTGCTACTTTGGTGTAAATCTAAACCCTCTGTGCAAACCCAGTGAAGTGTCCTACACTCTTATTCCCACCATGGGATACTTTGAGTTCCTCCCAGTCCAGAGGAACAATGGGATTAATTCTAATGCCCTATCTGTCCCCAAATCCCTCAATCAGAAGGAGCAGCAACAACTGGTTGATCTTGCAGATGTGAAGCTTGGACAAGAATATGAGCTTGTTGTCACAACATATGCTGGTTAGTGGTAACTTTTTTATTTTTTGCGTTTCAAGTAGTTTAATTCATGAAATTACAAATTGGGTTTATATTTTTTGAACTGAAAATTGACCTGGGACTATTTAATCCGCAGGACTGTACCGCTATAGAGTGGGGGATGTGCTGAGAGTGGCCTCCTTCAAAAACAAGGCACCACAGTTCAACTTCATCTGTAGGAAAAATGTTGTCCTGAGCATTGACTCGGACAAGACGGATGAGGTGGAGCTCCAAAACGCAGTGAAAAATGCCGTGAACCATTTAGTACCGTTCGATGCCACTGTGACGGAATACACTAGCTTTGCGGACACAACAACAATCCCGGGACACTATGTGCTCTTTTGGGAACTTAGCCTCAATGGGACAACGCCAATCCCACCCTCGGTCTTTGAGGACTGTTGCTTTACCGCCGAAGAGTCCCTGAACAGCGTCTACCGGCAAGGCCGGGCCTCCGACAAGTCCATCGGACCACTCGAGATCAAGATTGTGGAGGCAGGGACGTTTGACAAGCTCATGGACTATGCCATTAGCTTGGGAGCTTCCATTAACCAATACAAGACACCTAGGTGTGTGAAATTTGCACCCATTGTGGAGCTCTTGAGCACAAGGGTAGTCTCAAGCTACTTTAGTCCCAAGTGCCCCAAGTGGGTCCCAGGCCACAAGCAATGGTGCAACATTGATTAGCAAGGGATTGAAAATAAAAATGGAAGGGGGATGGACTAGTTTTTGGCCAATTGTGTTAGAAGAAGCTGCTTTCATGGAGGTTCACAAGAAGTGCTTTCGTGATCATCTTAGGGAAAGAGTAACTACTGCCCATTTTAATTAGGTTAACCTTGTTTTTGCTTTCATCTCTCTCTTTTTTTTTTTTCTTTTTTTTTTTGGAAGTTTTTAGAGTACTACTTTATATTAGCTAGCTCCTTTCCACCATGTACAAAAAAAATGTTTCTGTTTCAAGGAAGCTCTTTTTCTTTATTTATTTTTTCTTTCTATTTTGTTTAATTTTTTTTCTTTCTATTTTGTTTAATTAGCTATTTTTATTTACTTGAATTCATAAGTTTCATGGGAATTTGATTCCTAAATCCAGCTTTCCTGCCCACTGAAGTCTCATGTGTCTAAGATATCCAACTCCTTTCTTTTTCACTCAAGAAGAATGGTCACAAACTTTTCCCATATTATATGTTGTAATTGAGTTACTAATATAAAATCAATGAAAAATAAACACTTTCCTAAAGGTGAATTATTATATTCCTCACAATGACTTGTTCTACGAGCTAGTCACCAAATAATGTGACTAAAGGAAAAAGGTTAAGTCCCATATGGAGAAAAAAATATTAAGATAGGTCCAACGAAGATGTAAAAGGTCGTACCCAGTGCATAAGGCTCCCGCTTTACGCAGAGTCTGGAAGATGTGGTTTAACCAAATTGGCTAGAGTCATGTGCTCTATAATATGTACTTAAGTCTAATAAAATTATAGAATTTAGATACTTAGGTCTAGATGAATGTAGTGTAACTATTCAATCGTTTGTAAAATTAAAAAATTAAAAAAAAAAAAAAAGAAGTTGTAGAGTTTATCCAAGAAATTGGGCATATGGAAGCTAAATAGAATTGGATAAGGATAAATTTTCCATTTCTTTGCTAGACAATCCACTACCAATATTGATCTACTAAAAAAATATCGTATCATTTTTTCAAGAAATTAGGCATATATAGAAGGCAAATAACATCGAATAAATTAGAATTCTTGATAGATCCACTATGAAGGCTATATATGGTCATGTAAAAATTTAGATTTATATTTAGAGTAGTGAGAACCACAATTTATGAAGTATGCAATAATGCATGTGACAAAGTTGCATGCAATAGCACCAATAATTTGGCATTAGTTATAATTTGTATTCGAGTGTTTATTTGGGTTGGGGCATTGATATTTATCCGGGTGCAAACAGTAAAAAACCCAAGAGACGAAGAAGTTCTTGGTGCTATGCTTTGGAAGGGAAAGGACAGATGAGGTTGAAGCAGAAGTTGTTCCCTGTTTGGCCATTGTCTTTGATAGGAGCAAACAAAAGCAGTTTTTTAATTTTTTTTAATTACAGAAAAAGCCAAAACAAATTTTCAGAGAGTCCATTAGCTATAGAAAATCATAATAGCCACAGCAGACAAACTCAGAAAAAGATGGAGACAAATTCAGAGACAGAAATCCAGGTCTCAGATAAGGAGAAAAGCCATAAAGCTCTACTGCATTCATATGGCCTTTCACCTCCATGAATTTTCCATTTCCTTACATATTGAATCAAAGCAGTAATCACCAAAAGCAACAACACTGACCACTCCAGTGTTTGCCACCCAACTAAATACTACTATAGCCGAGGACAGGGATGACATTTTATACTGTGGAAATTTTCAGGTCGACGGGCCGAGAGTCCACTCAAACAACACTAATATTGTTCCCACTTAACCACCTGCACAATCCTTAGGTATGGGGTTTTATCACAAAATGTCTCGGTGTTCCTTAGGTATGGGGTTTTATCACAAAATGTCTCGGTGTTAATTAGAGTGGGGTAATTCTATTTAAAGTGTTCTCTCTCTTCCCTCTTGGCCAATGTGGGACAATGGGTTCCAACACTCCCCCGCACGTGAGACCCAGTTTATGGGTCACACGTGAAATTCCACACATCGGCAACCACGTGGAGCCATGTCGGGACTCACCCGATCGCACGGGGTCATTGGGGACCCACCCAAACATGTGGCATCTTTGGCCTACGTGGACAATCGCGCGGGGCCAATGGGGACCCACCCAATCACGTGGCAATACGGGTCCGTCCCCTGGCTCTGATACCATGTGGAAATTTTCAGGCCGACGGGCCGAGGGCCCACTCCAACAACACCAATAATGTCCCCACTTAACCACCTGCACAATCCTCAGGTGTGGGGTTTTATCACAAAAGGCCTCGGTGTTAGTTAGAGTGGGGTAATTATATTTAAAGTGCTTTCGCTCTTCCCTCTTGACCGATGTGGGACAATGGGTTCCAACATATACCGACACTAAATCGTTTCATTCTAGTAATACAATCTTACGTATATGATTGACGCGAGACTCTATGGTAGTAATATATTTGTGTCATGTATATAACTCTTATAGCTGATATATATTTAGTACAAAATGGTAGTTAAATCTAATGATGTACAAATGTTGGGTATTTTAATATGACTTTCTTTGGTTGGAACAAAGAAAATCGAACTCTTAACCTAACGAATTAAATTCAACCTATTTCTCCCCCTCAAACACAAGGATTTACATGCATTCCTGAAAGAGAAATTGTTTAACAAATAATGTAAACATTTTTTATCAACGAGTCAGAATAATTCGAACTTTTATATATCGTTGAGAAGAAATGTTCCAGTAGAATAATAGCAAGACGGCAGAATCATGGGTTATGAATTAATTAATCATACCAAGTGAGACCTTATTGATATTTGACAAAATCAATATTGGAGTACATTCAAGAAAATTGATTCCATTTTTTTTTTCGATAAACAACAAGAACACAACTTATTGTCATTCGTCAAAGATTGGACAAATATATCCATCCTATGTTCTAAAAAAACCAGGATGGTCGAAGACTTATAGATGCTTACTTAAGCACCTTGTTAGAGAATAATACCATAACCATGTTCTTTTTCTTACGACAACATGTTGTCTTTTACTTTAAATTGAAAAACAATCAACTTTATCCCAAATACCAACTTCAACTTATACACACGGAGAAAACAATCTTACGCATGAGAATCTGAGATAATTATCAAAAATAGGATAACAACAAATCAATCTATCACCCGAATGAGAACTCCTACTTCGAGTGACGAGACATTTGTTTTTGGTCGGAATGATATGAAATTTCATGTGCATGCACCTGATGGTAGAAACTCAACTCATACTTTATTTTTCTGAATACAACAAGGTACAATTGAGTTTCGGAGGCGGCTTGGGGGACTGAAAAGGTAGAATCGCATAGGGTTACAATTTTGAAGGGGTTCCTAAAAATTTTCGCCTCTAAAATTTATATGTAATGATGCTATATGTTAAAAATATTACTTTTATTAGCACTTAAAAATCTCGTTGTGTACTTCTAATAAGTGTAAATTTTTTTTCTTTTCAAATATAAAAATTTGGAGTACACAGTTAAATATTTGGAGTGTGAATAACAACACCCTAAAATACAATTTTTTTTTTTTTGGAATTGTTATTAGCACTCCAAAAATCTCATATGGCACTCCAAACTTTCTATAATTAGAAAGAAAAATACACTTTTGAGGAGTTTAGAATAAGATTTTTGGAGTGCTAATAACAATTCCTTTTTTTTCAATTTTATTATATAATAAGGCTATATATTCAAACTTTGAAGTTTAGAGTTTTTAAAGCTTTTTTTCTTTCTTGTTTGGTTGTTTAAGATTGAACTTGTTAACGCAAGTTCCTTTCTACCCTCAATAGTATAGGCCGGGAAAATGACTGAGAGAGGCCCAAGAAGATCAAAGCCCCAAGAGAAAAAGAAGGTCCACGTAGTGGAATTAGAAAGAGGTATTTTTTAGCACTATAGCCGACCACTCATCGGTCTGGTTTGATAAATCAACATGAAGCACTTTCCTACCAACAAGGACACGTGGGTAGACTAACAAATTTATGGCACAAAACTTTAAGACATGCCAACTCTGACATCAACCTAGGCCACGTGTTGGTCACCAATCAAACGCAAGAGTCTAAGACATCATGTAAAGGTAGACGGATTGCTACTCGAAAAGAACACCATTGACTAGTCAAGACCGAGGAGGTCGCTTGATACGCATTGATTTAAAAAAACATGCAATCCCGACAGAACTACTGTCACTTAACCACTGAATGTCAATTGATGAGTGAAAAGATTGTCAACACTCTAGTCTACGTATGTGGCTCATTTAGTGCCAGAATAGTAAAATATGTAAGCCAATACCTTCTGAGTTCATTGAGGGTCTTTTTAAAAGGGTGAGCACCTCTTGAGAAGGGGTCAGACGATTGAGAAAAGAGAGAATTGTAGCTTATACTAGAGAGTTTCTTGTCATCTTTGAATCAATATATCAGGAGTAACATGGTGAATGTATCCCAGTTATGAGGGGTGAACTACTTAAATCTTGAGTTCATTTTATTCGTAGGTATAATCCCAAGCCCACCAAGGGCTAATTGTTCTAGTTTGTTAACTTGCATATTTTGAGCGTTAACTAAACTACTTTTGATTATTTAGTGAATGTTGTGTTTGTAGCTCTTTTTACTTATTATTTAATGACATTTGTGAACTTACAATCAGAGAGTCCTAAGGCTTGTTTTGATTTAAGTTATTGCTTCCTAGCATCAATACATGTTCTAATTTTTTTGGAAAACTATCTTAAGGTGGCCCTTCTGTAAATTTAACACAGGACCCCGAAATCTTTGAAGATGCCATGTTGAGTTTCTACCATTAGGTGCACATGAAATAATGTTTCCTCGTCTTTGTATATGAATATAATGTTATGTTTTTTGGTAAATGCACAACCCAAGTATAACTATCTTTAATATATGGGTTGTTTTATTAGCACCTCACATATTGTTGAATACATCCCATATGCTTAATAAATCTCACATCTACTTTAAGTTACAATTCAACTTAATACAACCCACAGACTTTCCAATACTACCATCACACCCCACATTATATAGATATACCCCATATTTTCCACTTAAACCTCACATCAAACTCTTTATTTGTTTCAAAACAACGAAAAAACTCAATGTGTTTGTCCCACTTTCAACTCAAACACAGTATTTTTTTCTAAAGATCAATCAACTTACATTGGTTAGTACTTTAGCTACTACATATATTGGAGGTGTACTTTTTTTTTAGGTGAAATGGAGATGTACATTAATTAGGGAATGTCTTGCAATAAATTTTGCTACTAAGGTTAGGGATTTGTGGAGTAGTGGTCTTTGAAAGATATGTTTGCAACCTTAGTGTTCATGGTAGGGGAGTTTCATGGGACTCAAAGCCTGCTTCTAGAGGCGATGTTGGCAACTTGTTCATTGCACGAAAGGCCCCTACCATAACCATTAGGATATCTAGAAGTAGATATTGCATCTTTTTTAAGATTGTGATTTCTTGGGGTACATGCCAAGTCCTAGATTGTAGGAACTCCAAGACATATAGAGAACCTAGTTGATTCCATGTCGGATAAGATCCTCATGTCTTACAGAACAAACATAGTCATTCTCAGCGAAGTTGCTTGAACTTTGCCCATTGCTCTGGAACAAGATGATGGTGTCACCATTGCTCTATTAATTGAGCTCTACTCGGAATTGTTGAGTCTATAACTGGACTTCTCGAGTAAGATTATTTCAATCCACCTTACTCTAAATCATGGTCCTACACCAAATGTCAACAGTATGACTAATCCTGAAGATGAAGCAATTAACACATAGAAAAGAGAAGTTAGGGGAAGAAAGTTGTCAATAACTGTTTAATATTTCTCATTTTAAAACCAATCTTATCAAACTTGTCTAGAGAAAGGATAGTACCATCAATAAAATCTATAATATCATTTCCCTCCAACAGGAGATCCATTTCAAAATTCCAAGTCACATAATTGGAATCATCCAATTTTACAGCGACATTATTACCAACGCCTGGAATTAAGGATGAAATAAGAGATTGTGTAAGTGCCAATTATGTAGACTGTAACCACGATGGATCACAAATCTCAAACAACAATAGTAACTTCAATTCGAAGTATGTTGATGCACAAAATCAGTGAGGACTTTGGTACAACAGAAAGTGTTAAGTTTTTTACCTTCGCTCGATTGCTCCGGTCACTAGTGTGGATAAGTATGTAAATGGATAGAGACATGGAAGCAAACACAAGATGTAGGTGGTTCACCTAGATTGGCTATGTCCACGGAGTAGAGGAGTTCTCATTAATTGTGAAGGGTTTACACAAGTACATAGGTTCAAACTCTCCTTTAGTGAGTACTAGTGAATGATTTAGTACAAATGACATTAGGAAATATTGTGAAGGAATGATCTCTATTTATAGAAGAAAGTTTCTAGTTTCATTCTGACATTGACATGTGTCGTGTTGTGATTGGCTTCTGATGTTGACACGTGTTGCGCTATGATTGGCTTCTGATGTCGACACGTGTCGCGCTGTGATTGGCCTCCTGGTTGGAGGGAAACTCTTCTGGGTCCTTAACGGTATAACATTAACCGGTGCTCAGTAGTTTCGGGATTGGTCAAGTATGGTACAAACAGTGCTCCCCTAAGTTCCCGAGTGAAGGAAGCTCTTCGGTTGGGAACTTGCAAGATCCAAGCCATTGAGTAATCACAAAACTTCTATGCACCGAAGTGTGGTATCATTTTCACTTGCCTTATATGTCTCATATGTAGATGTGACATTTTCTCTGGAAGTACTTTTCCTCCATCTAGGGGTGGTATCTTTAACCGATGAAGATGCACAAGGTAATGTATCAATTTTACTTGAAGCTTACTTGTAGTTTCGGGCTTGGTCAAGTGCGATACAAACCTTATAGTAGGAGTCCCCCAAGTTGTCAAGCTAGGAGATTTGCCGAACGAGGTAACAAACAAGGTAAGCAATCAGACTTCCAAGCAAGCAACCTTGATCGAAGGTTCGACTTCAGCTTTCGGTTGATTGTTCTCATTCTCCTTGTGTCGTAAACAGCAACATGGATAAGGAGAAGCAAATGGAGAAGAGATGATATAAAAAACTTTTGCTTTTGAAGAAGTAACTTTCCACAGACTTATTCTTGAACTGGACTGAAGGGTTTTCTGGTTTCCTCAACAGTATAAGGCCAACTCAAGAATTTGAGGGTCAAAACAAGTCCATCAAATCTAGAGTGTGTTCGACCCTTATGATATGGGATACTTTTGTTGTTGACAAAGTAGTGGATGTATCGGCACGTGTTCTGTTACGCTTGTCTCCACATGCTTTCTTGTATCCTTCTCACTTGCCCTATCTGTTCCTCAGGCAGATGTGGTATCTTCTCTGGAAGCATAAGATGTTGAAGATGAGTACCCGAGAGCAATGTCAGGTAAGTAATCAGGCAAGGGGTTCCAGGAAGTCAGTTTCTGACTGGAAGCTTGATTCCAAGTGCTAACTGATTACTTTCTTTCTCCTTGTCTTGCAGGTGAGAACAAGGCTAAAGGAAAAGATAGGGAAAAAGCATGATATGAGATACTCTTGCTTTTAACCCTGATGATATGAGATACTCTTGCTTTGGTATGGCTTGTTTGCAGAGGTATTATCGGGGGGAAAAGAAGCTGAGTATTTCGAGAGACTCTGCTGAGAGTGCCCTCTCGGATGTGAAGAAAAGTTGAGCATTTTTTTTATCTGTAAGTCTGCCTGGCTATGGAGAATGAATGTCGACATATATAGGAATTATCTCAACAGCGAGTGGTAACGCTGTTCCTTTACCCTTATAGGTCATAGCAATGTAGTGGGAGCTGCAAGATTCACGTGTTTTAATTTTGTCAGAGCACTTTGAAAACGTGGTCTGTGGTATCTGGAAAACTGATGTTGCGTGTGAAGATTGCAGACAGGCTTTATCCAAGGAAATCTAGCTTTCGAAGTTCGAAGAGCGATGCCTCTTCGGTTTTAGAACAAGCAATCCTGTCGAAGATCTGGCTCTCGAGATGAGGAGAACAGTGCCTCTTCGATTTTTGAGAAAGCAATCATGTTGGGAGTCTGGCTCTTAAGATTTAGAGAGTGGTGCCTCTTCGATTTTTGAGAAAGCAATCATGTTGGGAGTCTGGCTCTTAAGATTTAGAGAGTGGTGCCTCTTCGTTTTTTAAGCAAGTAATCCTATTGGGAGTATGGTTCTCGAGATTCAGAGAGATGTGCTTCTTCGATTTTTGAGCAAGTAATCCTGTTGGGAGTCTAGCTCTCGAGATTTGGAGGGCAGTGCCTCTTCAATTTTTGAGCAAATAACCCTGTTGGGAGTCTGGTTCTCAAGATTCGGATAGCGGTGCCTCTTCGATTTTGAGTAAGAAATCTTGTTGGGAGTGTTTTCTCGAATGTAAGTAAGGGTTGGGCATTTTTGCCAGTCTGCCTTGCCACGGAGCACGGAGGTTGACACACATAGGGACTTTCTAGTTATCAAGCAGTAGCACTGTTCCTTTACCCTTGTGGGTAATAGTAGGGTAGCTGGACCTTCAAAATTTATGTGTCTAAACTTTGTTAAAGATCTTTGGCAAAGTTAACTGTGGTACCCGGGGAGCTGATGTTGCGTGTAAAAAGTGGTGCCTCTTTGGAATCCGAAGAGTGGTGCCTCTTCGATTTTTGAACCAACGGTCCTATTGCTCTTTCTTTTATAAGGGCACCAATTGTGTGCAAGAAGTACATTCAAAGAGTTATTGCTTGTAGGAATTTTCCCCTTACTTCAAAGATTCATTGCACTTCATTTCTCTTTCATCATTTCTTAGAATGTCTGGCCCATTTGACCGTCATTTTGACTTGAACTTTGGTGAATAGGCAACCATGCCTTCTCAAGACAACATATGGCGCTCATCCTTCTTATCCCCTACTGGTCCTCTTACCATTGAGGACTCTATGATGAAGAATGATATGATCACTGCGGTGGTGGCCATTAACATTCTCACTCCCAAAGATAACAGACTACTTTCCAAACGGTCTGATGAGTTGGCTGTAAGTAGAAGGCCTTCTTTGAGAATTAGGGTCTTCTCTACACTTATTAGACTCGTCACCTTCATCCTAAAGCATGTCATCCATAGGTAACCTTGTTAACTTCGTAAGTTTTCTTTCACATGGTGTATAGCTACTTACTAGCAAACGATACCCGCGCGATGCTGCGGGATTATAAGTTATACAAACTTTTTGTATGTAGTACTATTTTCATAGAAAATATAATAAATTGATGTGTATGTACATCCTATTTACATACAAAAGATTTAGTAGTTAGTCCTACTGATAACCTCAGGAAATATGCAAATAGTCAGCCTAACACAAACTATAAGGTAGCCACCTCGCAATATATGTTTTGGGTAGATCTAAACAATTGAACTCACACAGAAAAATAGTAAAAACCTTTTCAATGAAAAATATAAGGAAAGGGGTTCTGGGTTTAGGTTTGGGGAAGACGAGAAGGGAAGAAAGGATAGGAGATGAACGGAATGAGGGGAGGATATGAACGGAGGGAGGGGGAGTCGAAAAGGTGGCGGAGGAGAGGTGGGAATGGTTTTGGATTTGGGTTGTAGGGAAGGACGTCGGCCCTGGGTTTGGGTTGGGTGTGGTGGATGGGATTGCTAGAAGGGGTGGGTAGGATCTGGGTTTGGGTTTAGGGAAGAAAGGAAAAAGATGCAGGGTCCGGGGTGGGGTACAGGAATGATGGATGTGCAGATGGGGAGGGAGGGAGAATGGAAGGGGAAGAAAGGTAGAGGGAGAAGGGATAGTCAGGGAAGATGATTGGGATTTTTATTTTTTATTTTTTATTTTTTTTAAGGGTAATTTATTATTTTATTAATATTTTAATAGAAAGTGGACCCCGTCTCAAGCCACGTTAGCATTTAACAGAAGAATTGACAAACAACTGACGGAAGGTATGACATTGCAACAAATTCGAAGATAAGGTATGACATTGAAACTTTTTAAAGACGATGTATGAAACTATTAATGACCCAATAGTTGAGGTAGTTCTGTGTAATTTACCCAATTAAATTTGCATAAACACAAATTAAAAGATCAAACCAACTATACACAACGCAAATTAAGAGATCAAAACCAAGCTAATCCTTTTCTTTTGGATTTCTGAGTCTCCTTCGAAGTTGGCGAATCGAGCTGGGCGAGGTGGGCGACATCGACGGTGAGAAAAAACGGCATCGTGGTTTGGTGAAGGATGAGAGAGAGGACTTTTAGATAGAGAAGCCAGAATCTTTTAGAGATGCCATACCCAGAGAGTTCTAATTGCCGAAAAACACAGAGATTTCGATTAGCTTTAAAACTCAACCATTGCACACCAAATTCACAACCTAAGCTAATATGAGGGTGTAGACTAAGAATATCACCTTCGCAAGACCCAAAAAAGCTCAAAAATGCTTGAAACCAATTGAAGAAAACTCAAATCTTCGTCGAAAAAACCCACAGCGAGCTGGGTTTTTGGAATTCCTCGATCTAGGGGCAAATTCGAGCATGCAAAACTCGAATGCTGTTGTGGGACTCTCCTAAGTCGAATAGAGTGGTTGAAGGGCCGGCTGGGACCGAAAAACTTATGAAAGTCGACAGGAATGTCAAAACCAAACTGGGTTTGAGGGTTCGGGTGCGGATTAAGATTGATGGAAGGCATGGTTGTGTTGGTTTGGAGAAGGAGATGAAATTGATGATTTTTGGGTTTGTTGTTCAAACGGTGAGTCGCAACGCGGCAACGAAAGGAAAGAAGGAAGAGGGATGAGGGAAGTAGAAAAAAAATTGTATATATATTTTCTCAAACAGTGGCAAAAACGTAATAAAGCAAACTTAGTTGGGACCCAATAAGAAGCACACTATGCTTATGAACAGTGAATCAGTTATATTTGGGTTTTAGTATATATTCAATTTATATACATATATCAGTATATGATTGATGATCAATGATGTACGTAATACATGTTCTGTCGATTTTTATTCTCATGCATGCAATCCTTGTATTGAGCTAACCCTAATCAATAAAGTTCTTACAGGCAGTGCCACTGGATGAATGTTGTCTAGTTTGATTGGTGTTGCCATGTTGGGAAAACATAGATGACACTTTTTAGTGATTGGTGATACCACAACTTAACTTGGAAGTTCTCTTTAGGTGGTATTGACTAACTCCTAACTCTTGTTATCGAATTATCCAACTTAAGATAATTAAGAAGTTATGGGCTGATTTTGCCGTTTTGTTTGAACAGTTGAGATCCATGGTGTTTCTTTTAGACTCTCGTCCATGCAAAGTGGCACATGCGATCGAGTAGGACTATTTATTCTGATGAGTTACGTAGGTAAAAACTAGCTTTAATAGCATAGTTAGGTAATTGAATAAGCAAACTATTAAATAGGCAAATCGAGCCCTGTATCTCATTTTTTATAAAGTATTTTTATATGGAGAAGGATTACAAAGCTAAAAGAAAAAAACTTTATCTTTTAGATTAAAAAAATAAAAAACATTTTTGCTAACTTAGTTTGCCTAATTCATTGTAGTTAGAAACTTTTTTTTATGAGACAATTGAATAGACAACATGTTGCGTTGATCCTTATAACATTGAAGATGCTCTTATGTAGGAAGGAAATTCACAACCAAAACTGTTATGATTGTTTAATATATAGCAAGGAATGTAAACGTCACTACTTGTATCTAGTAGTCTTTCCTAGTCTGAAGAAAAAGAAAATCTTGTATTTTCTCCAAAGATATATCCAAGGAAAAAACAAACTCTAAGATATATTGTTCACTAAAAAAAACTCTAAGATATGTTGATTAGGTTAGTCAAACAATGTGTCTACTCTTTACATTCAAGTTTGAATGTTTTTGTCCTCCGAGTTATCTAGATGGTTTTATCACAAACCATTAACAATTCACTTGAGAAATTTCTAGGCTTTCCAAACAAAAATAGAGCAAATCACAAGTACGTACATCATTACTAGCAGAGGGGAACAAGGATCCTCTCCAAATCCCTTCCACCAAATCTTCCCCATCAACCAATATGGGCCCTTGAAATTTGATCTAACAGCTAAAGTTATTATAACTTTTACAATGAGCCCCTGTTTTTAGCTGTTAGATCAAATTTCAAGGACCCAAATAAGTTGATGGGGAGGATTTAGTAGAAGGGATCCAGACAGAATCCCTTTCTGAGGGGAACACCTAGCTATCAATTAGCGTTCAATTAGCATTCATGTTCAATTCAAGGGCAGAGTACTAGAGCAATCATATAACAACAAGACATGATTAAGGGTGACTGCAGGAGAGGTGAATGAGAGGAGAGAAAGTTCAAAGGTCCGGATTAGTTGATGAGGAGGATTTGGTAGAATGGATCCAGAGATGATCCCTTTCTGAGAGCAACACCTAGCTATCAATTAGCGTTCAATTAGCATTCTTGTTCAGTTCAAGGGCAGAGTACCAAAGCAATCATATAACAACGAGACATGATTGAGGGTGACGCCACGAGAGGTGAACGAGAGAGGAGAAAGTTGGATATTGATAGAGAAATTGGACCATGCTTTTTGCGACAATTTATCAAACAGTGATGGAGATTGCAGTCAATAAAATATACCAAAATAAGGTGAAAATGATCGTAAGCAGTCAATAAATATACCAAAATAAGGTCAAATTGTAGTAACGAAAGAGAAATTTAAATCATCCGTTTATTAACTTATAAGAGTATTTATCAAAAAATGCAAGGAGATAAAATGTGTCACATTACGCGCTAGTTTGGTATTACTGTGCTTTAAAAAAAATTGTTTTTGTTGTGCTGTGAGATTAAACAGTTGTAAAATAAAATTGTTGAGTGTTTGGTAAACTTTTTTTTTTATGTAAAAGTGCTTTTAATAACAAAAAGTGTCTAAGTGTTTGGTAAACTTTTGTATATAAAAGTGTTTTTACTAAAAAAGCAATGTCTAAGTGTTTGATAAATTTTTATATAAACTACTTTGAATATATTAAATAACTAAAAAAGATATGGTATTTACTATGCTATAATAATTGTTAAAGACAATAATGTAGAGGAAAAAATTGTAATTTTGTAAAACATGTTGGGGTATACTTGTTATTTGAAAATTTCATTAAATGAGTATTGATTACTATGCTTGAAAAAAAATAACATTTCTGCTTTTCTATGTTTTTCTACTTTCAATGACAGTAGTTTAAAAAAAAAAACACTTTTTTTTGTTTTACCAAACACATTTCATGTTTCAAATTTTTTTATAAGCTGCTTTTTTTAAGCATCACAATCTCAAACCAACCCTAATTATATGCTTACATGAGTAGTCATTTTTTGTAAGTACGTGTCCTATATGGACATGCAAAATAGAACGATTAATGACGACATGACATGAAATATAAACCTAACAATATTGATTGAAACGACCCATTTAAAAAAAAATTAAATGAAAGATTTTTTGTTTACGTAACAATATTCAATAATCAAACAATTTCAAGTGGCAAAATTTGTTTTTAGGGTATCACGTATGCCTACAAAACACTCATTAATCCATAGTTTTCTTTTTTCGTTAACAAAAAGTTTAGCCGGATGGGAGGCTACCTCATTTCAAGATCATGTTATATATACTACAAATCTCTTTCAGAATTTACAAAGGGGTCATAGCCCTTTTTTAGGTTTTTAAATCGCTCATCAAGAGAGACTACCGACATCGAGACTCGAACCTAAGTCTTGATATAGTGAAAAGAACAATTCTTACCAACTCAATCAGCCTTCGTTGGCCTCATTCATCCTTATTTGCCACATACTGAACTTTGCCATTTTTTTAAGAATTAGCTCACTCACAGTAGCATAATCACATTACACACTCTCTCAAGAACAAAACTAGAAATATTTACAGAATTAAGATATAACTTATTTTTTTCAACGATTATAATGTGTGAGTGACAAACTAGTATTGTTTAAGAGATATGTCAATGGAGTTAGCTAATTTTTGTTGAGGGTTAATTTCTATTAAGTAGGGTAAACTTCTTAAAAGTTAGCACTAAATGTTTGTTATTTCAAAAACTTGAACTAAGCTAGAGCGAACCCCTAATCTAGGGTGCTCTCTTTATCTCCTTCTAGCTTGCTCCTATTAAATTGCAGCATATCTGACTAATACATCAGATTTAGGATTTTGACCAAAAAATAAATAACCCTATAAGAAACACGACCTCTCTGAGATATACGAGTTATGCTGGAAAGGTACGAAGTTGGACTGGTTTGGAAACATTGGACAATTTACTTTATACCTACTGCTATTTCAATTTTTTGGTTCCTATCTAAAAAAGCGATTGATCCACTTAAGATAAGATCGATAGATAGTGTACGGAACATGACCAACACTAACAGGGAACGTAGAACAAATTTATTTAAAAAAAATTGCTAGACAAAATAGATAAGATCGATAGATAGTGTACGGAACATGACCAACATTAACAGGAAACGTAGAACAAATTTATTTTAAAAAATCGCTAGACAAAACAAAAAGTTAGAAGAAAAATGACTGGGGTCGGAAATTGAACTATAGTACATGAAAATAATGATTAAATCACAAGGACCCCCCAAAGCAGCAAAACGAGGGTGTGTGACAACAAAACACTACACCAAAATCATTATAATATGTAAAATGATTAGGCAAAGAGGCGAGGGCCAATTAATTTAACTTAAATTAATTAAAAGGATCCGAAAAATGGCCCAAATTTCACGTGAAATGTCACCGTCGCGTCCGACTGAGGATGGCGACGGCCCAACTTTAGCCATTGTAGTTGTGGCATGTCACCTCACACGTGGGCTGTGGGCCCTTTCAAAAGCCTCCGACTTTCCCCACCCTCCACCACTCGCACGTGAGACATATCTGATTTGTTTTCTTGCCGGGCTCACACCATGGGCCCTCTTGGGTAGGGTCGGGCCCAAAACTTCGGTCATCCACAGTCTTATTGTTACTTGTTGCTATTACTTTTAAAGTTGCAAGAGAAGAAAGAGAGAACATTGTTCTTCTTTTCTCTTCTACTCGGGTTTTGATGTGAGTTGTTTGGGTTATAGTTGTTTCTTGAATCCTAATCTTTTGTTTTCATCATAAATATTAGGGAAATAGTTGTTGGTAATTGTCAATTTGTGGGATTCAGTTTGTTCGTTTGTATGTATCTATCAATCTTTCACGTGCGCGTGAACGACTGACGCTAGCATTTCTCTCAATTAAGAAGTGTGAATTGAACAGAACTAAAACCATTAAATCGTTGACAAATGAAACAACAAAAAATGCAACCACACTGCTACCTAACTCCATTCAAACATACATTGGTTTTGATTGGTTAATAACTTAATACCCGATTAATTATTTTTGATTAATTTCAACTTTTTGGACAATGGTTTTCTCTTTTTAAAATTACATTGTAGAGAAGCAAGGAAGCATTCTTCTGGATTGGCCAACCACTAAAATTATTCCTGAGGTCAGTACTGCGGTTTCATGATATATACTTGTAGTTATTTTTCAATATTTGTGTTTAAAAATGGATTTAAATATATATATTAAGTAGGAAGAATTATTATTATTGTTATCATGTTTGGGTTTGTTGGGAAAGCTAATAATTTTTCTAGTCCATAGTATTTTTAACACCTAGCACTGTTGAATTTGACAACCACTGACATGATGCTATCATGTTTCATCACAGCTAATATAAAAAAAAATAGGATACAATTAATTAAGTAAATGGGTGTTCCATGTTAGAACAAACTAGAAAAAATAAATAAAACTTTAACAAAAAGCTTTCGGTACTGATTATTTTAACGAAAAATCATATTTTTATACTAAAAAGTCAATCCTAGCACTATTCACTTTACCATTTATTTTTTCCTTATTGTTAAACTCAAAGTATTCGAGTTTTTTTCATTAGTTTTCCTAAAAAAAATTTATAACATGATTTAATTTATACAACTGCAACAACCAAGTTTTATCCTATTAAATGGGATCGACTGTATAATTCTTAGAGTGCTACTGCACTCTATTTTGCACCAAGTATACCGTTAGCTCAAAGTACTCCATATATTTTATTATAGTCTATTGTCAAGTCTTTCTAGGTCTTCTTCTACTTCTTTTGACATGAACAGGGTCACCCTTGAGGGTGTATGAGGTGTGCAACCGCACAGAGCCCCCGTTTCAATGGGGCCCTGAAATTTTAATAACCTATATAGTAAGTAGATATATAAAAAACGCAAACTCGGTTCACAAAGTTGCCATGGCGGAGTTGGCAAACGCTGATTTTTTTAGTTACAGGGCATGGGTTCGACCCCGACCTTCACATGCCTTTTAATTATGAATTGTTTTTTCGGGGTAACCATTCTGGGCCTCTTAGCTAGACTATCTTTTTCTTGCTACACTATTTTTTTTCTTGTTTTAATTATATGTAGTTAATTTCTTTCATTATAAAAGGTCACTTTTGCTAATAAATCTATAATTAGGTATATCATAATAAATTAAAGTTCTTAAAAAGTTGAAGATATAATCTTTAAAAGCCCACTATTTTCTTATATGACATCATTTAGTCATTTATTTTGTCATTGTTTAAGAGGTGTGATATCCACACACCTTTTTTTACTTCTCCCACACCTTTTTTATTTTCGACCGTCGGATCGAATGAATTGAAGAAGATCAATAGATAGAAATTAACAAGGGGTGTGTGAAAAGTAAAAAAGGGGTGTGTGGATAGCACATCCCTTGTTTAAAGGTCACACTCCTAAAGTACCCCATTGATTACCGCTAGGTTAATTTAGTATAATTAATTTAAGACACGAATCTCAAAATTTTAACAAATCTAACGACAATCAATGGGGGCGGGGTGAGAAACATCATTACTTTAGAAGGTGAGCAAAAATGCACTAAAAAAACCGACAATTCATCATAAGCATGTTACTAATATCATAATATGTAATTTCTTTAACACATAATTTTTTCTTGAGATGAACTCTACTGATAACAAGAGCAAGAATGGTCCTCTTACAATATTTGTAGGGTAATATGTTTGCTACATAGCCACCACACCATGCTTTTTGTATTAAAAACTAAGGAGGTTCGAACCCAAAAACATTGGGGAAGCAGATGAGTACATAGCCACCACATCATGCTTCATTTTTATTTATTTTATTTTGCGCTATATTAATTTATACACAATGAAATATAAAAGAAAATATAGCAACCAAAATTCTAGACTATGTAAGGGTTTCCGTTTGAGTATCGCATAGGGCTTCTAAAATCTCACGATCGGCCCTGGACGTGAGCCTCAACATCTCATAGTTGCCTCTTTTAATTAAAAGATCTGTAAATTTTCGATTCACGTGTTCAATCAAACCACCTGAATAAACTGTTCGGTTTTTATAAGACGGATAAGGAAACAATCAAACCACCTGAATATATTAATATGAGTCTTATGTTACTCTTCACCTGCCACTGAAGACTGAAGTCATATGGAAGAGAACAATTCATTAAACAAAACAACTTTGGTTGAAAGCTCATATCACTAATAATAATTAGGGACATTCTATACAAAATAAGCTACAGGAATCTGATGATAATCTTTTTTATGTTCAAAATGTAGAGCGAAAAAAGGAAAGAAAACATGTCGCATGTTCAAAGATGGCGTCCTCGGACTTTTATGAGGAAACCCTAATTAAACTAGTAAATTAATAAACCCTAAACCCAGGAAAGTCTATATAGTTGTTGCAAATAATTAGCTTTCTCCAGTCATCTGCAGTTTTTCAACCTTCTTTAGCCAGGAAAGTCTACATTTTGTTAAGATCTTTAAGAATAATTGCTATTTTGGAAAATAATAATAATAATAATAATTGCTACACATATAAATGTGTAAGCTGTCACATATCATTGATAAAATGCAACTATATCTGAATAAGCAAAGAAATCCATAAGAGAATCTCCAATAAGAGATGTAAAATGTCCTGAAATGGACATTTTATATTTTTTTTCATTGACAAAAAAACTCTTTAATAGTGAAATGTAATTTATTCATCTTCGACATAAGATATGAATAAATTATTTCACCGTTCAATTATTGGGCTAATTATTGTTGTTTAGCGTTGTGTTAAGCTGTTAAGATCATTAATGTCAATGTCTTCCAACCGCCATCAAAAGATTATACTAAAATAAACTACTACAGTTCATGTGTCAATGGTTACGTCTTTAAAACTGTAATACACAAAATGTATAAACAAGTTAACAGATAATGTTGACGAAGATCAAGGACACTAAAAACTATTGCAGATAATTTGACTAGTAGGAAATGGTGACGCGAACTTGGAGGTTGCTTCCTACTATGAAACAGTTCTAAAAACTACTAGTTGCAGTTGGTAAAGCAAACAGTTGGGTCTTCAAAGATAAATTATTAAAAATTAATTTTGTATTACGTTAATTAGTGGATATATAACTAATCATGCAAGACACGACTGAACTAGTTAGACCTGAATAATGATGCAGTTAATTATTCTTCTCAATTATTATCTTCAGTTTTGTCCTCTTGGGTGCTGTAGTTAGCTTTGAATGCTTACACTCTCATCCGACTAAAGTAATGATATTGAGAATAAATCTCACATTGATAGCAGAAGGCGTAAAATCTTATTCTAAATGTTAATGGATTACCGTTAAAGTCACTTAGCTCTCAAGTAACTTGCATATCAAGTACAAGTTACTTGATACTCAAGTGATCTTAAATGATTTGGTTAGTATCTCCTTCTTGTAATAGGCTAGATCGAGAGAAACCTTAAACATATAAGGTGTCCCTGTTCTCATACACATCCTTCTTCCCATTGTGCTAAACCGTATTCATAAAGCATAGAACATACTTAGTGATGAGAGTAAGAAGATCTCCTCCCATTTGCCAGCCATGTCTTCATCTGCAGTTAACTATACTTGCAGTCTACTACTTCTAGTCATTATATTGACAGTGGCGGATCTAAAGAGGGACCTGGGAGGTCCCAGGACCCCTCGGAGACCCTAAATCGTGCCTTGAAATTTTATGGGGACCCCTTGTACTCGAAGACGACGGCCGGTGTAGGTTGCAGAGACGGCGTCTTCCTGGAGAAGACGACCGAGCAAAGAAAGGTTTTTTTTTTTTTTTTTCTGTTTTAAGACTCGGCCCATAAAGCTTGTTTAGGCCAATTGTTTGGTTTTGTTCGATTTTTGTTGTTTGTTTGTGGGCCTAATATTTTGTTTAGGCTTTTGGTGAGATGGTTGGCGTTTTGGCCCACTTTTTCTTTGTGTTACTTTTTTGGGTCCTTATTTTTTCACGTTTCTTGGTAACTAAAGAATTTTACCTTTGTATCATTAAAAAATAAAAATAAAAATAAAAATAAAAAACCCAAACCCCCAACACGTCCCCTGCAGTCCCACCCCATCCTTCCTCAACTTGATATTATATTCTCCCTTTTAAAACAAAAACTTGATATTTATATTCATTTTGTGCATTTTGATAATGATTTTTCTCAATTAAGAGGAATTAGCAATCTTGCTAATAAAAATGGTAGAAGAAAGGGTTGCAGCAAACGTTTGCATATGTATATTTGGTTATTCATTAGGCTTTGGTTTTACTGGTTGCAACTACTTCAATGGAGAGGACATGTTTTGCTATGAATATCATTAAGGGTCTACTCCGCTACAAAATGAGAGATCAATAGTTATGTGGAGAAGACATTTTTTACTATAAATTTTTTTATCTTTATTATCGGGACCCTCTGAGTCTAAAATCCTGGATCCACCACTATATTGATGCATGTTTGTTTCATCATCTACTGTAATTCTATATACATGTTGATGCTTTTATTTAATGTCTTGCTAAAGGGACCTTGCATTGACGTATAAGGAGTTGGACTAGGGTGTGGGCACATTCCCTTAACTAATTTCCTTAGCCCATGTGCAAAGAGGTTTTGTGTATTAAGAAGTCATTATTTTCACGTAGTGCGGTAAAGTGGGATAATATTTAGAATTATGATAGGTCAAGAATCAATCCTTCAAAAATTTTAAATATAGCAATAATATTTTTTTTATTTTTATGATGGAAAAAACAATGACTTTATTTCGTGTTTGTAGATTAAGATAGTCAATGAAGAAAATTGAGATTCTACTAAATAATTAATTAGTAAAATAGAGAATAGTTCACACTTTATAAGTACATGCAAAGTTCGATAAACTTCCTATGTGAGACATTTCTTCTCATCCTCGGTCAGCAGGCTCATTATTGTGGCAATATAACACAACTAGATTGGAACATTGGTATATGATGTCAAACACAATAGCATATATTTTGGGTCATTTGGATGTACCGGTCAAATCTTTCGGTACATTCAGAGGCTTTCATAATCAGCAGACCCAGCCCAAAGAAACTTGTGTGTAAATTGTAGCCCAATACTATTAGCCAGTTTAACGAAGCCAATTCCAATTTGGGTAGCCATTTTCCAACACCATCTTTAACTTCTAATGCGCATTTGTTTAATATTGACCGTCAATTTTGTTTGATTTATTTGATTTGATGTCCATAAATTAAAAGCCTAAGAAGCTAAAAAGGGTGTGTTAAAATCACTTCCCTTCCAATTTTTAACTAGATTTGTGCTTATTTTTTTGTCAAATTAGAACTCAAACATTTTTTTTTATTACAATGATATTTGTTTATGCTAAAAATTTACATTAAGAGACGAAAAATTTGCACTAAGTTTCTCAATCTCACCTTCAATTTTAATCTTATAGCTTCAAACACTTCTCAACATATATAATCTTCGTCTTATCCTTTATTTCTTATTCCGACATATGCTTTACTTGTGTAGAGACAAGTTAGGTGCTTGCGTCGTTTCGAGGTAGGCGAGAAACTAGGGTTTGTTTCAAATGAGACAATTCCTATAGTTGGATAAAGAAGATGAGGTTCAACTTTCATACTACGTAGCATTAAATGTTACGAGCATTGGATGGTCTAGATTCACGGGATCACAATAAAAGTAATAATCCAAATCAATCTAGGTCGTCCAATACTCGTAACATGAAATTTAATGCTTCATAGCATGGAATAATTGGAATGGTAATAGAATAAGTGAATTGTCAGAGAAACATGGTGTGCAAAAACAAAATTTTATTTGACAAACGATATGATATATACAATGAAAACTCACTTATTCTTTTACCATTTGTAGACGCCAAAAACAATTTATCCTGATCTCTTAACAATGCCCTCGTCCCATAGTTTTGAACCTAGAATGCATGGGACTAAAGATAAATCTTTTATCTACTAGTGCAATCAACCTCTTCATCCAAAGACAAAAATTGACCGTAGACAAAAACTTTCCTTTATTAAAGAATTTTTTCAAGCAAAATCCATTGTCCTTGCTCTTCAAAAATTATGATGGACCTTAACACAACCAAAAAGCCCAATTCCCATGGCCCAGCCCAAAAAATAAAAAACTATTCAATATAATACCTGAAAAATACCCCCCTTTCTCTCTCCTTATCTACGCTAACTCTCCGTCCCTCTGGTGCGAACTACGAAAATGGCAATGGCGCCGAGCCTCTTTCTCTCATCCAAAGCCCTAATACTATCCCCAAGGCCCTCCCTTTTCCCTCCTTCTCCACAACCCTCTTTCTCTACGCTCCGATTCAACTCGGAGACTGGGCCTTTGACTCGCTCCGTTCCCTCTAAGCTGCGCGTTCGAGCTGTGAACGACAGTGACTACTCGTCGAGGAGAAGCAGCAGCAATGAGCAGCGGGAGACGATTATGTTACCGGGCTGTGACTATAACCACTGGCTTATAGTCATGGAGTTCCCTAAGGACCCTGCCCCAACTAGGGAGCAAATGATTGAGACCTACCTCAACACTCTCGCTTCTGTTCTTGGAAGGTACTTCTTCACCCTCTAATTGTCCTTCAATTTCTATGATTTTTACAGTTTTTTATTGTTTTAATGGAAAATGGGTTCTGGGTTCTGTTTGTTTTGGGGGAAAATTTATACCTGTGGTAAATTTTTAGTGAAATACGAACAAGTATAAGGTTTTCTGGATCGTTTTGTTTCCACTCTGAGTAGTTGGATTTTTCGTGTGCGGAAATAAGTTTCGATTGCGCAAAAAGAAAATTTTTAGCCCAAATAACAAGTTAAGTGAAGTATGCTTCGTAAATTTGTACAATAGTTGTAAGGAAATGGAATGTTTATATAGGTGACTAGGTTCTTAATCTGTTTATGTTTATATAGAACTCGAAAATAATTACTAAGTAATGCGGTGAGGCTTGGAGATTGTAGTATTGGTTCATTACTTAGCATTGAGCAAGAGATTCTCTTTATTTTGGAAGTAGTTTTTGTAATTTATTGGATACACTAGATAGTAAGTTATCTTTTAATTTTGAGTTAACCGCTGGTACATTTTTATTTACGAAATCAAGTTCATTCTCGTATTGTAAATCTCATTATAGTAAAGCTAAAAACTTGATGGTGTGCGACAATGAATTGGAATCATCTCGAATTAGTTTTGGTTGATGATGGTTAGGGCTCTGCTGGATTAGTTAACTTAGGATTGTTTAACTTAACCTGAACATGTGGGTTTTAGTACTCTGCTAGGTTACGTACTTAGTGAGAGTCTCTTAGTTATTAATCTCACAACCTCCCATGGTTCTTTATGTGACAGCATGGAAGAAGCAAAGAAGAACATGTATGCTTTTAGCACCACCACCTACACTGGATTCCAATGTACTGTATCTGAAGAAACATCTGAAAAATTCAAAGGTAGGCATTGTAGTCGGGTGCATCTTTGTGCGATTTTCTCGTGTAACAGTGAATTTGTAGAGCTAACTTGGTTCATCCTGATGCAGGATTGCCTGGTGTTCTCTGGGTGTTGCCAGATTCATATATAGATGTTAAAAACAAGGATTATGGAGGTATGTTTTGTTGCAACAAAGGATTTGTTTTACCGCTTACGAATAAGTATAATGATTTCATCTTGGGGGTTATTTATAGGTGATAAATATGTTAATGGAGAGATAATTCCTGGAAACTACCCCGTTTATCAACCAAAGAAACGGAGAGAATCAAAATTTGAGAGCAGAAGATATGAAAGACGAAGAGATGGACCTCCTCCTGAACGAAGAAAACCAAAACAAGAAGCAACTCCATCAGAATCAGCATCTGGATGAGGTAATCAGTATACCCGAATGCCATTTATCCAAGCATTTGTTTTGTTCTTTTCAAGTTGTTTTTAACTACTATTTCCATTACTCCACAGTTGATGAACGTGGGACTGCAAAAGCAAATCGTACTTTATGAAATTACTAGTGAAGGTTATCCAATGGAGGAACTCATCCAGGGGTGCACGTATCTGTGCTTAGATTTTTCTGGTGAAGTCTTCTTGTCGTCTGCTTGGATAAGGAATGGTTGTCATATGAGCTTGTTATCAAAGACATCAGTGTTTGTGAATTATTCGGTAGGTCCAGGATGACCTTTGTGATATTGTTTTTGCATCGACACTAAGAATTTGAGTTCAGCTATATAGTTGAGTTTAGTTGTACGGATGTTTGATTTAATCTTATGGTTCTATTTTCTGATCTTGCATTGTCTCTTCTGATTTCTTCGATTTAACTCTTCTGGTTACGAAGCTCATCTCCCTTTATCTTTCCTTATCCTTGCGGGTGTTCTTATGCATCTGGGCGCTGAGCACCAAATGCTCATACCCGCTATGGTTGATTGTATCCTCTCATCAGTGTGATTTTTCTTGAAAAGGATTTCTTGTTTATTATTTTTCCAGAAATGCTCATAAGATCGCGAACAATTTGCTTAATCAAGGCTGTCTAGAAGTGATTCTGGCTGAGGAACATCATCCGGTAGAAACCATAAGGTGCTTAAACTTGTGTCCATGGTAGTCATGTCTATTGATTCTTCCCTGGCGGGAACTCCACCACTATCTTCACTTGGTACTTCACAGGAGCATGATTTCTTCAACTGAGACCGTCTTTTCTACCTTCTGTATAGTTCACGTTCATCGAGCCCGTGCTTCTTCAAGATAGCTAGCATCGAGCAACTGCGAAGAAAACCATTATTCGATCGCGTTGCTACATGTACATTATATTCAAAACTCGATTCTCATTGCGCGCAATATTTGTGTATGCAGAGCTAATATTTGACCAAAAAGAATGTCACAAGTTAAGGATCCAAATCCTCTCCGGATCTAAGGATCCTGAGCCTCGGGATCAATTGATTATGCTCGTTGAAATTTAATCCAACGGCTATAAACAGAGGGTTCTACTAAAGTTATAATAATTTTAGCCGTTTGATCAAATTTTAATGGGCCAGATCAATTGAGGATCCTTAGATCCGGAGAGGATCTGGATTAACAAGTTATATCTGCTTGCTCGTGGCTCGTGGATTAACCTTTGAACCACATGCTCGTGGCTTTTGCCTTATCTTAGAATAGCTGGGGTCTACAGATACATTGAAGCAATCCGTTCTCTTGGTCACCTGGTGAACAAATATATATTATATATGATCACTCATTTTTTTTATTTGATATCAAAAGTTGAGATTAAAACATTAAAAGTACATCTAATTGTATTTTACTTCTAATATCCAATCAAATGCCGTGTGACCACATATTCACTTCTACTGACTATGATATTGGAAATTGGGCGCAGTAAGTTACAAACAGAGAAAGCTCGAGCATCGAAATTCGTCAAAAACCAACTTATTGCAAGTGAATAAAAAGGAGGAAAGTATGTTAAAAGGGCAACTACAAAACCACAACTTTTGTTTAAAATGTTGATTTGTTTGTGAAAAGAAGTAAAGATCTTCAAATCCATGAAAAGACAATGCAGTGAAAGCAAAAGGAACATATTTCTGATAGGCTAAGATGCCATCAGAAATTCACAACACAAACGATCAAAACCTGTGATATCTGTGAAGGAGTATGTGATGGTGGATTCCTTGGGTGGACAAAGCTGAGAGAGTCCGGTCCTCCAGGTACGCAAATGATGAAAACTTAAAGGCGAGGCCTGTAGGTCCTACCAACAAAACTCTTTTGAGTCCATGAGTCCGCAGTTGATTTTTGCTAAATTTGAAGTGTTACGTGGGATTACCACTTAATACTATAGTCTAGTAGTATTCATCTTTACCGATAAATGAGAGGTTTTAGGTTCAATTTTCTCTAAAAACAAATTTAATTGCATTATTGCTAGGTCATTATGGACTCAAAAGAGGTCGCACTTGGTACGATGGCAAGTGTCTTCGCCCATGAGCGGTAGGTCTCGGGTTCGAGACTTGGGAGCAACCTCTCCATAAATGGGGGTAAGGCTAGCCGACATTCACCTCTCCCAGACCCTGTGTAAAGCGGGAGCCTTGTGCACTGGGTATGACTTTTTTTATTGCTAGGTCATTACGAGGTTTAGACTACCTCCTTACCCCTGAAGACTTGCTATCCCAGGAAGCAAACATATTTTTTGCCAATTATTAAAAGTTGTCTTTCTCAACTTTTTCCAATTATTAAATAATGAAATACTAAAAAAGAAAGTTAAATGGTGGAAAATAATAAAACACTAATATTTGTAGAGTTTGTTGAACTGTAAAATTGTCAAGTAACAAACTTTAGTCTTCAACTGCAACAAACTTGTATTTAAAGAAGTCAAATTTGCGTACTCTCTTGGAAATATTCTTATTTGTAAGTTTAAATTTAATGTAAAGAAAACAAGGATAAAGTTGGCAAAAATATAAAAATTATACTATATTTCGGTGTATGTAAGGAATGGTACTCCTGGATGTACAATGAGGAATTTAACGACTTCCAATAATGCATACTAAAAAATTCCTCCATATGGGACCTATCTTAATAGCCAATTTGGTTAAACCACATCTTCGTTGGACTTATCTTAATATTTTTTTCTCCATATGGGACTTAACCTTTTTCCTTTACACTATGTTTGGATGACGGAAATAAATTTGGAATTTGGATAAAAATCAGAATTTATAAATTGACATGCACCAAACAACAAAATTCCATGTAAATAGGTGTCATTTCCCAATTTCTATGATTGGGAGTTTAAAATTAACAAATTTCGTTTTCAATTCCATTATTCTTTTAAGTTAACCAAACAACAAAATTCACAAATTTTAGAAAATAAAATCCCTTCATTTCAATTTCCGTCATTTTAAAATTCCTTAATAATCTTAAATTTCTTCATCCAAACATAATGTAAAACGGCTGCTATACTGCTTCCACATCCTTGTGAGTGTGTTGCGTATACGTGAGCCGCACAATAGATTATGTCACTAGGGCACCATCGAGACACCGGGGCCTACGGGCTAATTAACAAGCAATCTACCGTTGAAAATCACTCAACATGAAATCTCCATTCCATGAAAACAGTATATAAAAGTTGTCGAAAGGTGAAACTTTATGATGGTTGTGGTGGATGAATTAACCCGGGTAGGGTTACATGGTTGTATTTTTGTCAAACAAAGACAAGTATCCAAGGGGCGTCCAAATGCCTGTTGAGTGGGAAGAGTTGATATATGTTCCTTGCGGAGGTACTTCCATCCAATATTCAAGGGAGGAGGAGGATTTGGTCCTTAGTCCCTGTAGAGTTGGGGGCTAGTCGCATAATTTTGTCGAGCTACATATTTAGTAAAGTTAATAAATATTATATATCGGAGAATTAAGAAATCTTGCATGAACTTATTATTAATAAATTACATTTATTTTTGTAATTCGGTTAATTGATTTCGAGGTGGAACTCTAAGTTCTAATGTATTTGTGGAAGTATGATTCTCTCCCCTCTTATTCTCATTCACTCTCATTCCCTTCCCTCCTCTCACACATTGTTTTTTTATCTTATTGTCTTTATAAAAAAAAAATATATAAAATGTTGACGTGACTTAATAGTAACCGTTCAAATAGGAAATGAGAGAAGGAGAGAGAATCCTCTTCCAAATTTATGACTATTAAATTTCTTCGCATTGCAACACAATTTTAATAGCTTTGACGTCTTGACTACACAAAGGGCATTCCAGATTAACCTATGAGTTCAAAAAGCTAGCTTTAGATTTCCTTAAAAAAAGAGCAGATGATAAACTTTCAACTTCCCTGAATCAATTTGTTAACATGGGGTTGATTTAATAGAGTTCCCATAAAAGGAATAGTCAACTATATACGATTATCAACCACTACAGGGTGGTTCAATGATTGGGGATAAATTTCAGGTTTGTATTTCATATGACACGTCTTGAATCCGACTCTTAATCGACGTTGGTGAATCAAAAGATAGTGGTTAGGAGAAGACTGAAATGTCTCTTAGAGTCTCTCCAATCTTAAAAGAATGAATTGCCATGGCGAAGCCACACTCTGTTGATCCTTTAATAAAATAAAAATAAAACTACATATGATTATCAAAGTACGTTTTTTTTGTATACAAATAATATTTTGTACTAAATTTATTAAATTATGATAGGGAGACTCAAATTTAAATACATAAAAAACACACTACTATAATCAACTTGATTAAATCAAAATCTACTCGTATATGCCCCCTGTAAAACACAATTACTCATATTTTGGGATGACTTCAATTGAGTGATACAAAAATTAAATGACTAAGAATAAAAAAAATATGAAAAATTATCGATTAAATCTTATATACAAAGATTTAATAGATATTTTCAACAATATATTTTGCATAAAACTCGTACTACACGTGACATAGGATTTTAACCCAATTCAATTCATACATCAAGGATCAATCATATACCAATAGGATCCTCTTCGAATCTTTTAGGTGAGGATCCTCAGAATTCGTAAATCGTGTATGTTCATTGTACATCATTATTTGTCAAGTATTATTTATATTTAATTTTAAATAAAAATATTTAAAAATAATTTATGATCACATAATATATGATGAACAGATATGATTCACGAATTCTTAGAATTCTCACAAAGATAATCTAGCGAGGATCGGATTCAATAATATAGAAGAAGAAGTGACGCTCATGTCATGCATGGGACCTGCAAGCAACCATTTGCATATACTCACACTAAATTTTATTCATTGGCAACACAACAGACGATCACTGACAGGATATTTTCGTAGTGGGGCCAGGGGCCAGGGGGAGCATTTACCAGGTAACTTTTAATCATTGCCTCGTAGAAATTTTTTGTTCATTGTTCAACGCGGGTTTCTTTTTTCACTGTGCATGGACAATATGAAATCATCATCATCTCTCTTTCTTTGATATAATCCACATGTAAAAAGTACGAGAAAGTGTTGAGATTATAAATCCTGCGTAAGAAATATAAAGAGTTTCACTAGTTTTTATATGAGTAAATTGTAGCAATGGTATCTGAACTTTACTCAAACTGGAGCAATGGTCCTTCAACTAAAAATTCATTACCATTGGTCCCTCAACTTATCAAAATGTGTAGCTATAGTCATTTTCATTAATTTCTTCAAAATTTTGTCAAAATATGTTATGTTGGAATAACCATTTATTTAATTAGGGTCCCTCAACTCATCAAAGTGTGTAATTATGATCATTTTTGTCAACTACGTAAAATTTTTTGTCAAAACGAGTTATGTTTGAAGGACCATATCTATAATTGGGATAAAGTTAAGGGATCATTTCTCCAGTTGAATTAAAATTGAAGGACCAAAGGTAATGAATTTTTAGTTGAGGAACCATAACTGCACGTTTTAATAAGTTGAAGGACCAATGGTAATGGATTTTTAGTTGAAGGACCATTGCTCCAATTTGAGTAAAGTTCAGGGACCATAGCTACAATTTACTCTT
>VIEB01000630.1:14978-43820 GCA_006547085.1 Malus baccata
GCGCAATGGCGTTCTAGGATTCATATAGCCGACCCCACTTAGTGGGAAAAGGCTTTGTTGTTGTTGTTGTTGTGTTTGGTGTTTCAATATTTTTCTTTCCAGTTAAACCAAGCCAATCTGGTATCAGTTAATGCAAATGGAACAAATATCAGTTAATTACCCCTACTCTAATACTGCTATCGCACCAACACCAGCAGTGATACTCACTACAAACAATTGATGTAAGAAAACCTTTAACGATATTTATAACCAACAAACTTAATAGCGTAAAAGGTAGAGAGAGATAAAGGTTGGAATTTTCTTTTAGAATTAGTTAATCAGACTCCAGTCAGAAGTTCTGTTAGTATAGTTGCTAAGACCTTCACATTTTTCTGTAAACACAACTATCAAAATATATACTTCCTTCCGCTGGGTAAACTGGGAAATCTGGTTGCCTAGGTATATTATACAAGCAACTGGAGCTGACGTAATGAAGGTTAGTTAGTGAGGAACCATGAACTTGGATATTACAGGTGGTAACGATGACATATAGTGAATTTTTTTTGTGCTGGCTGAATCAAAAATATTAATTTATAGCGGTGGTTGTTTGGACGAAAATTATGTATTGGGCCTATTGAAGGCCCCACTCACTAAGTAAACAAAGCCTAAATGGGTTTTTATTTCAAGGCAAATGAACAGTGAGCATGCCCACTCTTTTAAAAATGCTTTATGACGTGGCGTCGTGGGTGGTAAAAGAGCCCCCTTCACGAGAAATTTTTCGGGGTGACAGGAACCCCACATCACCATAGACAGTTGGTGTACCCATCCGATTGGAGGATGCTACGTTTCCCATTAAAGAATCAATCTGATTTAGTTTTTAAGAAAATCAATTAAACTAAAACTAAAACATCTCGATGGCCAAGCCAAAACAACCCACAGCGCCGCTCCCCGGCATCCGATTTGTCTTCCTCCAAATTTTCATCCTTCTTTTGCAGAGATGGGAAAAGAAGAACGCAATTTTGGTCACATATTCTTGGAAAAAAAATTGAGTCATTCAACTCCCACTACAATCTCTAACTCGCGTTGCTATTAACTCAATGAGTCGACTCATGTGCTGGTCCGCCTCGCAGTTTCATGCCCATCACAAAAAACCCAGCAAGGAGCAAAGATTGCCCGTCAAAGAAAAACTCAAACATCAAGTTGGTGAAGATGACGACGAGGAAGATAGGTTCGGCACATAGCTTCGGCGGGTTATCAATTGGAGGAACTCCATCTACCACTCTTACCTGTTGTTGTTCGTCTATAAGGAAGAGGAAGAGAGGAAGGTGGTGTGGTACCGTATTTTGACAAGATTGGGGTGGTGTGTTTCGCGGGAGTGATGGTTGTATGTATGGCCTGGAGAATTTGTATTTGAATTTTTCTATTTTAGTTTTTATCTAATTAATTTTTTAAAAGATATACCTTGTGGACTTATAAATAGAACAGGTGGAGTAACTTCATTGAAGGAGTATTCCAGCTGTCACCTACCCATGGTGATGTTAGCTCGGTTGTTGAGATGTTCTATTTTTTTGGTTTAGTGTTCATTTAATTGATTTTCTTAAAAACTAAATCAAAAATTTTTTTTAATGGGGGAACATGGCATCCTCCTATTGGATGGGTACACCAATTGTCCAGGATGATGTGGGGTTCCCGTCACCCCAAAAAATTTCTCCTCATTCACACTTGACGAAGGTAAAATCAGTCGATTTTTACAGAGAAACATTTCTTTCTAGTGGCTGTCTCGTAGTTCTAGAGGGACAAAGGCTCAATTCGCAAGATGCAAACTTACTCTCTAACTATAGCCACATCAACAAAATAGATTAGAGAGGAATAATCTAAAGGGGAAAGACTTAAGGGGGTGTAGTGAAATTTGGATTTGAGAGTATTTTAAAAGCTTTAAAATCCTAGTGTAGTCAATTAAAAGATTTTAAAGGATTTTAGAATCCATTCAAATCTAGGTATAGTCAATTAAAAGATTTTAAAGGATTTTAAAATTCATCCAAATCTAAGTGTATTAAAAGAATTAAGATTTTGGAAGATTTCAATAAGTTGTGGATTTTGTGGGATTTGAGAGCAAGAAGTAGATATACCTAAGACTAAAAAGAATCCAACCTCACCCCTTATGATTTCAAATCCTTTTCCATCTGGGCAGTTCTCAAATCTCTACCAACCCCAGCCACGCATAGGTAACCACCATATATTTTGGTGGAATCTCTTATTATGACCCTTAGACCTTAATTAGGCATGTATGATCATCGAAGGACATGATCAATCTAGGATTTTGGTTAATACTACTCTCTCACCCATTTTGATTTTTTAATGTCTGTAGTACTACAAGCACTACTGAAGTACCATAGTATACGTCTATGGCAAAAGGGCAGTCGGTGGTGATGGTTGTTGGTGGTGTAGTGCTCAATAGCTCACCAAAGTTATGTTAATCTATCAATTGATAAAGAGATGGAGCCATGATTATGTGAAAGGGGAGCCGAAAAGGGAGGGGATAAAGTGGCTATCAAGTATAGTAGGGCAAGGGGAAAGATTTTTCCTTTTTCTTTTCAATAAAAAAATTATATGAAAATCCACCACAATCCACCAAAATCTACAAACTAAATCCGTTCAAATTCTTTAAAATCCATATGAATTTTGTAGGAGTCTTAAATCCTCCTAAATCCTATCAAATCTATCACTTTTGAAATCTTTTAAAATCTTAGTTTGACTACACCCCTTTAGACTTGAAAGGAAGATTGTTTAACAAAAGGTAACAGAACGACATAATAAAATGATACTTAACTCAACATATAGCAAGACTTCAAAGTTTTGCAAACCTACTTTTTACAAATTATTTTTACAATTCAAAACATCTTTTCCTCTTGTTCATTGTACTTCAACTTTAAAAAACTCTGTTGCATTGCATGTAGTATTGATTTCCTTTATTAAAACTTACTTTCCAAACACTCTCCCTACTTGCAAAAACTTGCCTTTCTAGCATTGGAACTTGCTCAAATACGTTTACACTTTATTCGAATGCTTGTATTTTTTATTTCTATTTGAGTTATTACCTATTTTGTGCAAGTTATTATTTTACTGATTAACATTTGATAAGCATCTAACTTTCTTTTATTTCATGTCTTTCCTCTCTATGATTATTTGCATTACTTTCATTCTTTATATTTACCTAATAGCTGCAAACATTGTTAGACTCATATTTGAATAGTTTGTGTTGTCTCTTGGCATAAACACAAAAAAAAAATTAAAAAAAAATTGTAAAGTCCTTGGCAACTAGGCATAGAAAAGAACTTAACGTAGATTTAAACTCTTTATGGCACTGCCCTTTGATAAGAAACTCGATTTACTTGTGGCGCAAGCAAACAACTTAATAAACAACATACAATCAATCAATTTGTTGGCCTAAACTAATAGTGCCACACCTAAAAATAACAAATTAAAAAGAGCATGAAGGCCTGCTCAAGGCCTCCAAAATACACCATTAAACTGACACGCTGAGTTCACCATCCTCACAAGAGAAGTTGTGTGCAGATCACAAATCAATCAACATATAATTGTAGCACACCCAGTGTGATCATCATTGTGTTGTATGCCAAACCACAAAAAAAAAAAAGATAAGGATTCAAGATGAAGGTTTAAAGCTACTTTACCACATCTTGCCAAACCAACAAAAATGGTTGAGAAAGATGGTGAACTCACTCCTAGTTAAAGTCCTAGAACTTATGAAAGTTCTACTCATTCGGGTCACTCAGGTAAAGAAGTGTCCAATGAAGATTTGTAATCAACCATTCTCCAAGTGATGAGGAGTATGGAGGCTGCTGTAATTGACACCAAAGGCGAGATCAACAAGCTTTGTAGTGCCACTTGCAGGCTACAGAGAAAGTAGGAGACAAAATTTTCTAATTTAACCCACCAAGTAAACAACACCAATCTTTAGTTTAAAGACCAGAGTTAAATCTGGGAAAATGAGAAGTAGTCAGGATAAAGAAAAACGAGGCATACTATGTTGCTTCAACTAGCAGTGGAAGGGTTCAATGGAAATATTTTCCCCCCAATGTTGACAATGCCACCACTTTATAAGCCTTCATTAAGGGCCAATTAGGGGGGAATGGGCTGAAATTGAAACAACCAGAAATGGTTCTGGAAGAGTGGGATCATCTATGAATCTTCCAAAACATGGGGAAATCCAGCAACTCAAGAATGAAGTATTTGATTTAAGGAGGCTAATCTTTCAAAATGCATAGCCTCAGGCTTGCCCGATGTTAAAGATAACTTACCATATTGTGCCTACATTAATGAATAGAATCATTTTCCTCCGAAGTTCAAGATGCCTTCTGTTGGAAGTATGCCCACAAAGCCACTCATTTGATGTAATAGCTTTTGGAATACTTATTGTATTAAACTTTTATATGTTTAATGGAAGGGCAAAGCTTATTGTTAATCACTATTTATTGTATCATGTGTTTAAGCAATAAGAGAATCCAAGGAATGTATTTGATCTAAGAGATAAGTAATCTAAGTAAGTTAGATTAACGAGATCTTTCTCTTATGTTCGTTCCTAAAAAGTTCCTAGCCATAGGATTGCCAATTGGGCATTGACAATCCGCTAAGGTTAGTATGTGTTATGTTGACTCAAGAGTGAGTATGACTAGTCTCAAGTCATTTGGTGTTGGACACTAAGACAAACACATAGGTGCTCGAAAGAGTAATCGAGTACACTGAACTACGATCAAAAGAGAGTTCGAACATACATGTCATGTATGAACTCTAAAGTTGCAATATGCAAAGTAGTCATTTGACCTGAGGCATCATAGATGTCTAATGGTTAGGTCCTTGATCTTTGATCGTGTTAACATCATTCCCTCGGAGTGTCCAAGGCATGGTTAGGGTCAAGCTATCTAGTCATGTAGGCATATGAATGCACAACAAGGGATCTCTAACCTTCCATGGTGGAGGGAGAATACTCTAAGATATGATTCTAAAGTCTTTGGCCAAAGCAAATGAATATGACTTAGGAAGTTTGTTCCGAAACATATTCAAGGGAATCATATAGGAAAGTATCACATTGGATAGTAGACATGAAACAAACTATCACTTAAACAATGTGATTAAGAGTATTGTATTAGAGAAGGACCGTATTGCATTGTAGTTGTAACTGGATAGGTTCTCCAACCAATTCTACTTAGCTTGGGTAACCATGACGTACTGCTAGGTGTCACTCATGGTTTGTGGAAGCCCTAATGATTAACAAACACTAATCATCAAAGGGAGAATTGAAATGTGGTTTCAATTCACAATCGATCGTTAAGAGTAACATCGCCCACTGCCTCGCTAATTGGAACCTAATGGATCGTACACCGAGTAAGGATGTATGTGAAGAAATTAAATGAAATGGATAAGCAATTAAATGGTTTAATTGAAGAATGGTCAAGATTAATTAATTAGTTAATTAATTTTACGAAAGGTTCGTATTGGGCTTATATGTTGATTTTGGGTTTCGGGGCCCAAAAGTGTTTTGGCCCACAAGGCCCATTATGTTTATGTTGTATGACAACTAAAACAAAATGGGCAAATTAGCCCAATAACAAAGTAAGGCCGGCCATAAGGGTGAGGGTAGCAAACTTGGATTAATTACAAGTTTGCCACTCACTTGAAATAAAGTATAAATTCAACTTTATAGCATTGTTTTCAATTAGGGTTCTTCTTGTTGAAATTGGGTGAAACATTTTCTCTCTTTTTCTTTAAGGAGGCCGGCCACTAAGGGAAGGTATATCTAGCAATCTCTTCTTCCCTAAGTCAACCATATCATCTTCACAAGATACATCTTTGGTGAAGAGACTTAGAGACATCAAACTTTTGGTGTTTTGGAGAACCAATCCTTATTTCCTCAAATCATCAAAGGAGCACTAAAGGGAGGAAAACACAAGGAGTATCCAAGGAGCTTGGAGGTGACTTGAAGGCCCTCCACTTGGGTGAATCCCTTGTGTAAACAAGGATGAGCTTCAAGGGTAAAGAAACTCTAAATCTACTTCTCTTTAATGTAGTTAATGAGTTTAATGGTTCACCATATACTAGGCTTTGAAAGTCATGGGTTTTATGAATTGTTTTTTAATGCATGCCTACTTTAAAGTGTTAATAGCTTGCATATGTATTCAAATGTTCATGCTTGTTCTTATCTAGGACAAAATTTATCCTTCACCTTCTTTCCTCACTTTTAGTAGAGAGAACTTCAAAATTTCTTCAAGGGATCACATTTTTAAGTTCTCTAACCATTGTGTAGCATTTGAAGATAAACCAAACTACAAGTTGAGGCTGTTTTGAAATTCTTTGACATGATTAGCTTCTTAGTGGTACTCTCTCTTATCTTCCAACTCCATTGCTAATTGGGATCAAATGGAGACGATTGTCAATGAATAGTTTTATAGAGTAAAACCTAAGGTGACATCCAAGACCTAGTGGACGTAAACAATATGAGCATATGTCAACTAAGGATTTCATAATAATGTATCAAAAATACCATAATGAGATGCTAGCCCCTATAAACCATAGGCAACTCATTGCAATTGCTCAAAAGGCCCTGAGGTTGCCGCCAAAAAATAAGTTAGATCATCAATAATTCAATAAGATGAAGATACTAGTGATTGCAACCACTAAGTATGAAAGCTTGCTTGTTGAGGAGTAACATCTTAAGCCTCCATTTTTTGTGAGCAAGACTTGAATTCATAGCTAGAGCTTGAAGATTTTGGACAAAATGAAGACAGGGGAGCATTTAGAGGGGCAGATAGAGGTTTATGCTACAAAGATGATACGACCATTCAAACCATTGACGGTGAAAGGATTGGTCAAGCAAATCTAATGAAAGATGGAGGGTTTGTGCCTATGAAACCACCAAAGTTCCAAACCTACTCATTTATCTCACCAAGGTCTGCAGACATTTATGAAGAGTTAGTAAAAGCCAGCGTGACCTTGCTCTATTCTAGAATTCCGTAAACCTGAAGAGATTACGAAAAAGAAGTATTGCAAAATACACTACACATTCAACCACTCCATTACAAATTGTGTGCAATTCAGGGACGGGATTTAAAACATAACTGTCAATGGGAGACTACTACTAGAAAAACAGATGGCAATGATGATCAATGATGATCAATGTTGATCCTTGTCCTAAGGCCCCAATCAATATGGTGAATCTAAATTGGCCTAAGAGAACCAAGGGGAAGTTAACATTGGACATAGGTGAGAAAATAAGAAAGAAAGAGAAAAGTGGGTGCAACAAAAGGTTGCCCGAGAGGCCTAAGACTACAATAATCAAGGGAATTGTTCTTTGTAGTAGGTCCCAATGTGAGTATAAGCTAGAAATTCGAACTCCTCGAGCCATAATTGACAAGGAGTTGTTAGGGAAAGGTAAGAAGCAGCTGAAAGATGCCTTAGCTCCCAACCAAAAATTATAAACCTTACAGTCCGAAAGAAAAAAATGATGAAAAGTGATTGTATGTTTAGAACGTTAAGAGGATGTTCAAAGAAGAAAAACTTGTTTGAAATATTTCGCAACTATCAGCCATCTTAGGTTTCGAATGACACTCACCTCTAGAGATAAGTAAGCACCAGAGAGATAGTGGAGTTCAACATCCCCCTATCATCTAGCAAGAGCAGCTCGAAAAAGAAAAGGCTAATAAGGCATGTGAAAGTTTTGGCCCTAGAAAAGAGGGTGGCATCAGCCAAGCTTGGCCAAAAATGGTTTGTTGTAGGAAATAATGGCCAGCCTAAACGAGAAGGGTGCAGAGGCATCATAAAGCCTATAAAAATTTAGTTAAAGCTTTGTCCAGGGCCCACAAAATGGGGTTTTGAGTGATGAGAAACTTTATTAATACAAAACTTGGGAGCTAATATTTTTCCGAATCAACATTACCAAGGGGGTTTTTGACCTCTATCCTGGGCTCACAAACTTACTGTGTTATGCTCTGTTACTTATTTTATCTAAAAGTCTATTTACCTTGGGAAGATTTATTGGATTAAGATTTTATTCTGTGAATAAGGAAGCAAGGGATGAGAGGAAGAGAGAATTCATGCAACCACATATTTACTATCAAAATTCCATGAAAAAGGCACAAAAAGTACAACTGTTTGAGAGGTAATGTTTATTATCAAAATCTCATGATATCGCGATGGAAAACTTTATGAATACTAAGTTTGGGAGGTGATGTTTTTCCGAATGAACATTTATTATCAAAATCCCATGATATCGCAATGGAAAACTTTATGAATACTAAGTTTGGGAGGTAATGTTTTTTCGAATGAACATTACCAATGGGGGTTTTTGAGCTTTGTGCTGAGCCAATAAACCTACTCGTGTTTTGCTCTATTACTTATTTAAGTCTGTTTACTTTGGAAAGATTTATCGATTAAGATTTTAATCCGTGAATAAAAAAGCAATGGATTAGAGGAAGAGAGAATTCATACAAACATATGTTTATTGTCAAAGTCTCATGAAAAAGGCATGGAAAAGTACAACTGTTTTGGGGGAGACAAGCTCTCACCCCTGGAATAGAAATTCTCCTATGAAGACTACGAAATAAGCTTGGCCGAGGTCATTAACTCTGATGAAATCAAGCAATCACCGGCGTTCACTCCCATATGAATGCAAAGAGGGTTCCTATAAAGAATCCTTTGGAACATCTCAATACTTCGTTGGGATTGAACCTGTATGCGAAGACTGCAAGGAGGATATTGCATAAGGGTGAAGGTTATGGAGCAAGTTGTAAGAGCAAAAGATGCTATTATGTGAGTATAGGTTAACTTGTTTTTGCCTAGTCTTGTTTGGCAAAACTAGTAAGCAAAACATGGTTATTTGGTTTTGCAATCCTAAACATCAAAGGCTCATAGAGGGAACAAGGCTCAGAAAGAAAACTATGGACTAGAGGATGAGGCTTTGTAGTGCAGACAAAGAGAAAGAAATCTGAAAAGTCCTAAAGGGAAAGAGCTATTTAAAGACAAAGCAGCAAGCAATATAACCGTTGAAGACAAAGAGTCTTTGCCTAGAGATTAATGGATACGGAGATCGAAGCAACTTAGAGAAATGAATGGCAGCCTTTTGCAAAATGTGCCCACATGATATGCATAATCATTATGATTTTTGTGGCACAGCACTCGAGACCACACGTCCGAATCCGAAGCATCTTGACTACACCACAAGAAATTAGATCACCACGGGAAGAAAGAAGACTAAGCGGTAAGTATTCAAGTTTACTCTGAAAGGCATGGTCTGGATAACTATCCATTCTCAAGAGAAATAGGTTGTATTTTAGATGCATAGTTAGGGGCAATTGTGGGACCATGATTTTCCAAGGTCAAAGTAAGGCTGATCAGAATATCGTTACCTTAGAAGTCCAGTCTTAGACGCAACAACTCCGAGCAAAACTGGACTAGACGGAGCATTAGTGCCACCATCATCCTATTCCAAGGCAATAGGTGAAGTTCAAGCGACACTGCTAGTATGACCATGTTTGTTCCGCAAGACACGAGATCATATTCCTCATAAGTCTTGAAGTTCTTACATTCTAGGAATTGGTGTGCGCCAAAAATAATCACAACTCCTAAGAGGGTACAATATCTACTTCTAGATATTCTCTTGGATTCTTACGGTTTAGAACAAGGATTCTATTCTAAAAAGACACTAGATGAAAATAAATTATTAGGGGTAGATTAACAGAATTGCACATATTAATGAGTTTTTAAAGGCGGAAAATAGCACTCAGTAGCCACTTAGTACTACGGTCTAGTGATATTCCTCTTCACTTGTAAGTGAAAGGTCTTAGGTTCGATTCTCGCCAAAGATGAACTTGAACAACATTATTGCTAGTCCATTGTGAGACTTAACTCACCTCATCCCCCTTAGTGTAGATAATATTGTTTGTTAAAAAAAAATTAAAAAGAATAGCACCCAATTTTAAAGAGGGATTGGGTGGGAAATTGCAGCAAAAAAAAAAAAAAACCAAAAATTTCCGTATGTCGTTTTAAATAACTAGGTGGGGTATTATCCGCCCCTAATGTTTTGATAATTAATCTTTTAAGCCTTTTGCTCCTATTATTATTTGTTTTAATTAAATGTCTTTTTAATAAAGGGAGATGATGATTACTAGATTCAGTTTAAGGCTTTAAGCATTTTGTGTCTATTATTATTTGTTTTAATTAAATTTCCTTTTTAATAAAGGGAGACGATGATTACTAGATTCAGTATTACATTACATTATAATGGACGTTGAATTTCAATTCAGCTCTATTTTTATTCTTTGGGATGAATATATTTGGGTCGTGTAGGACTACATACGTATGTGTATAATATTGAATATGTTTCTAATTTGTCTTGTGTAGGTTAATTTGGATATATTTCTAACTTGTACTCTTTATGGTGCAGAAATTATCCAAGACGATAGCTTTGTATCTAGAAAGTTGAAAACTTGCTTAAGGTGAGTGTGATTGCTTCTTAATTGGCAAGGTGTAAATTCTTCGAAACGTTTTTATCTGTATTTGTTGTTTTGCATAACAGGAAAAAATGTATAAAGGGTGGGTACATTTGGATCGCCCCGCCAATGAATATAGTGTGGGGTTGTATTTGTTTATAAATGAATTCATTGCTAATTCTAATCGTAAAGATAAGATAATATATACGCATCATGGGAAGACCTTTATCAGTTCATAAATAAATACAATTCAAACAGATTTTACTGACGAAGGGAGACTGGTGAAATGTATGGCTTCCTTAATGATGTTCTGAAATTGTACCAAATCAAGTGCTTGAGAAATCTGACTAATATGGCGTTCTCCATGTTTATGGGGATTTTTAGCGATATGTTGCCTGATAGAAATTGTTTGCCAAAATCCTCAAAACAAGCCAAAAGAATTATTGATGATTTGGGACTTAAGTATGAAAAGATCGATGATTGCCCTAACGATTGCATCCTATTTTGGAAAGATACATCAAATCTAGATGTATGCTCGAGTTGTGGTGCTTCAAGATAAATGATGAGTCAATCTCATATTATATATTTTACCCTATTCTTAGTATATTTTGGTTAATATTTTGGAAGAATTTTAATACTTTGAATTGTATTCCCAATATAGGATTTTCAACTTCTTCTAGAGCAAAACAGAACCAAATAGATGAATTTTAGAGTAATTTCAGTTGGAGGATGTTCGTGAGTCACTGTTTGGGCCCAAAATATTAGTTTGGGTCAAGTATGGAATCATTCTCAGCCCAGAAGGCCTTACAACAAAGTTGTCATGGATCATTTAGTTCATGGGCTTCCAAACCTAGGTCGGTTGTGCTGCAAGATGAGTAATCGAATCCTGGGACAATAAGGAGTCTCGGTGAGATGGTGTTTGATTAGGAGAAGAAGTCCTAATCCGAGTAGGGTTTTAACTCGGCCTAGAAGGTATCTTGTGCTATAAATAGAGGAGGCTGTGCATCGTTCAAGTCTCTCCAATTCAACACACAACTGCCCTGTGCAAACTCTCTCAACAACTTCGAGATTTTTATTTTCTCTTTTCGCTGACACATCTTTCGTTGGCATCAACAACACTGTGAAAGCAACCGGTGATATCTTCAGTCGGCATAGATAGCTCTGTTGCCGTAGAATCAACCGGTCTCGCAGCATCTTCCGTTGGCATCAACAACACTGCAGCGATGGCGGTTGGTTAACTATCCAAGTCTCGGTCGAGAAGGATTTTCGAATCCTTATTGATCGAGGTCATCTCATTAGCCTTCTCGGCGAAGTGAGGTGTTATAGCTTACTGAGCTCGGCGCATTGCACGCCATGTTTACTATTAAGACCTATATCCGCTTTGAGTATTTATGCCCTTACACTTTGGTGTCGATTCGGCGTGAGTTTACTCTGACGAATACCATCACTGTGACCGAATCCAGCGACGACGATTCGTGAACTTCGTAAGAATAGTAGCCTTGTCTTCAGGTTCGAGAACCCAAGAGGCTGAGACATGTTCCTTCCTCGGTCACAATCGCAAGACGCAGAAGTTAACCGCGCACCCAATGCAACACCAACAAATAGTTAGCTTATAGATCACTCGGCCTGCGCGCCACGTAGGTTTGGTAGTTTTAAGGGTCAACATTTTCGCATGCCCAGTGGGATCGAGATCTAAACTATGAAGTTCATGCTAATTGAAACACGATCGGTAAAAAAGAAAACAGCTATGGGAAAATCAAAAACCGATTTGCCAATTCAAAACATAGGACAAAGTGTGCCACAGGCGCAGAATCCCCTAGCCATGAGACTTGAGTCCAACAAGCGCGACTTGTCGAGAAAGGGAAGTTAATCTCGACGGTCAGCTTCGCAGTCTAGAAGTCCCTAATAGAAACACCTGCATTCTTAATGAAGGGATAATGGAGGATTGTGACGAGGATGATGGCGAAGGATCTGATCCACCAACAAGATCGTTTCCTAAAAAATGACTTGACGAGCAGTCTCGGACGGTTGAACAGACGCTTAGTCGAGGAATCGATAAACTGCATGACGTGATACACAGTACCAGTGAGACACAAACCAGATTGCTTGAAATACTGGTTAGTGAGGTCAGCGACGACAGGTCTTTTGATCTTTTTCAGCACTTGCCACCAAGAAATAATTTGCCACCAATTGTACAGGCCGAGTCAATTCCTGCTTGGCTTAAGTCAATTGACTCTGAAAAAGGAAGAGGATCGAATAGTAGGCCAGACGGGTCCAACCATAGAGTAGAAGCCACACCCGTTGATATGACTGAGGTTCAGCGGATGATCAATTTGGCCATGAAAAAAGGGCCGAAGTTCCCTAAATTTATACATCCGTATCCAACTTATGTGGAACAGTTCTAATACCCTAGAGGTTTCAAAATCTCAGATTTTAGCCTTTTTGCCGGAGAATCATCCTTATCCTATTTAGAACATGTTGCTCGTTTCACCACGCAATGCGGAGATGTCAATAGGGACTTTCACAAGCTGCGACTTTTCAACTTTTCGCTGACCGGTTCAACATTTTCTTGGCATATCAACCTCCCACCGAATTCCGTCCAGAACTGGGAGGAGTTGGTCGAGAAATTTCATGAGCAATTTTATCGGCCAAGGATGGAAATGTTAGTGTCCTCATTAGCAAGGATGGCTCAAGCATCCGATGAGTCACCAATGGATTATCTTAATAGATTTAAATCGGCTAGGAATTGGTGCCGAGTAGCTCTCCCCGAAGTCGAATTTGTCAGACTTGCTCTGAACGGTCTTAACGTAGAATACAAAAAGAAATTCTTGGGGGCAAACTTTCGGGATATGTATGAACTAGCCCAGCATGTCAAGCAATATGATTATTTGCTCCGCGAAGAGAAGATCTCAAAAGCTCTATCCCGAGGGACGATCTGCAAAAATCCCACTGTCAGTTACGCATCGACCGAAGGTGAATGCGTCAGCATAGACACATCTGAGATAGTAATAGATAAGCCATACGTTTGCAAGGCACTGACTCAAATTGACTCTAAGGAAGTCAAAACCCGCTCGGCCATTGAAGAAACAATGAAAACGTCAAAAGTTTATACTTTTGATATTACAAAGGCTGACGTAATTTTTGATCAATTGTTGTTAGCGAAGATCATCAAACTTCGGCCTGGGCATAACATTCCCAAGGCCGAAGAGCTTAAAGGAAAGATATATTGCAAATATCATAATTCAAGCAAACATACGACAAATAACTGTGTTGTGTTTCGAGACAACGTCCAAAGCTAGATTGATAACGGCAAACTCAGATTTCTAGAGAAGAAAATAAGTGTTGATACCGACCCATTACCCACGGCAACAATAAATATGGTAGATGCTCGCCTACCTAGGGACAAAGGAAAAGGAAAGGTAGAGGTCATTACAATGCAACGTTCTCTGAATCAGAATTCTCGACCACGTTTCAATGCTGATTTTCGTTCAAACAAACCACATACAGCTCTCACGGTACCCGCTATTATCAAGCCAATGACAGATTACAGCACTGATGAAGAAAGTGGGTCGGCGGTTTTATGCAAAAAGTGTAAAGCAAATTTCAGCGCCGAGCCGAAGGAAGAGTCATTTTCGGCCACGATGGAACAACCTACAGCCGCAACACAGCGGAAGGTGCTCGATGCAGGTCAACATTAAGGGGTTTTCAATAGACTCGACCCTAAAGTATGGGTTGAAGAGAAACCTTCAGTCAGATGGCGCCTCAACTTTGATGCTCCATTTTATGACGAAGATTTTACATACGCAATTCTAGTAGCTCGGAATCATCGCAGAGCCAGAAAACTTTTAAACCTCTCGAACCTCGAGACTAACGATGGTATACATATCACTCTTCAAAAGGTGTCTACACTGCACTATCCAAATCCTAGAAACGTCAGCACCGAAGGAAACAGTTGCCAATGATGATAAACGACCATCCCTAACTATTATGACAGAGTTGGTTCAAAGGAAACGGCTGGTCAATAGAGATTTTGAAACCACATTTGAGGAGGCTAATAAACGGATCAAACTTCTTCTTCGACCCGGGGAAATGAAGGCATGCCTCGAGCACTTCAGGCAGGAGGCTGAAAGCAAACTCCCCCCGCTAACCCTACAAGAACCTTTGATCAAAATTCGACGGAAGTTACATCCACCATTCCTTGGGGAGGCCTTGGAATATATGCTAGAGTTTCATAAAAAGCATCCAGCACATACGAGAAGCTCGAGTCCTTAGCTTTGAAGTCGACCTATACACTGATATCGATGCGGCAGACCTTCCTTTCTCATTAAAGGATCTTCAGTATTTACGGTACCACTTAGAAATCTTTTCGGCCATTTCTCTCTTTGGCCTTACGGCCGATGAAATAACACGAGTCACATGGTTGGATGCCTATCTTGACACTAGGGATGCCCGTATAATGTACCAAGAGCAAGCTTGTATCCTAGCACCAATCCCAAGCACAATTCCGATTTCAGTCGAACCTGAGGCACCTAAACAGAACAAACAGACTTCCGAAGAGACATCGCATGAATAAACCATCGAAGAAGGAGCAGAGGAGTCTCTTAGTTCAACTCCAACGGAAGTAGATGCAGCAGTCGGTGACCAAGAAAGAGAAGAGCCTGAAGTAGGGGATCGTAACCCGATAGGCCCGTCGATCCTGGATAACATGGAAATCAGTATGGTCTATGTTTTACCCGCTGACTTTCAGCCGAGCACATCTCAACCGAATTTCCTCAACCGCGACGTAGTTGCCGAGGAAGCCGGTCATATTGATTTTGTAACTGTTGCCAAAGTCGAGTCAACAACAAAAGATGACAACCTCAAGGCCGCTTTGGCCGAATTATTTCCTCGATCATCATCGGCCAAACTTCATCATTTGAAGCCATTGTATGTAACGGCCCATATTGAAGGGTATCCAATCTCTAACGTTTTTGTCGACTGTGGAGCCACTATCAATATCATGCCTGTAAACATCATGAAGGCGTAATCAAAAGGGTGCTTCCTTTAGCAGTAAACATCACCAGTCGTAATCACATGACCGCCTTTTTTATCGTCGACTCCAAAACCGAGTATAATGCACTGCTCGGTCGAGATTGGATTCATCAAACCAAGTGTATTCCTTCATCATTATATCAAGTGCTCATTTTTTGGGATGATAAATCGGTCATTGTTCACCCGGCCGATAATCAGCCATTCGAAGCTAACATGATCCAAGCACGGTATTATGATGACCACGTCGACTACATCACCCTACAAGGTTTCAATGATGAAGGACGACCGACTTGGATTTCTGTTCAGAAAGGTATCGAGGTTGGTGCTGAAACTGTCCACCAGGATTCGACGAGACTCGGGTTAACTGACTTCATCCCCGACCCCAATGTCTGACACTGATCGAAAAAAACATCGGGCCGCAGTTTCATCTACTATGGAACGACTGCTGGCTCATTGGTATACTATATCTAAGCAACCAAATTCGGGCGTTAACCTTGTAGAGTTCCTCGTCGAATGAGATAATGGTCCTGTCTTATATCTTGACAAAATTCAAGCTGCCCTGGCCGAGCTCGAAGATAATCGGCCCCAAGTCAAAGACCCATTGGAAGAAATTAATGTTGGGATGGCTGATGACCCACGACCTTTATTTATTAGTGCTTTGCTCCCCCAACCTATAAAAGTCGAACTTCGTGCTCTACTTGAGGAGTTCAAAGATTGTTTTGCTTGGAGGTACCACGAGATGCCTGGCTTAGATCGCACTCTCGTCGAGCATGAGTTATGTATTAAACCTGGGTGTAAACCCTTCCATCAAGCACCTCGACGATTCTCGATCGAAGTGCAACTCGGCATCAAGGATGAACTTTTTCGTCTCTTGAAAGCAGGGTTCAATCGGACAGCTCGATACGTTGAATGGTTGGCAAATATCGTTCCTGTTTTAAATAAAAGTGGTGCATTGTGCATTTCCATCGACTTTAGAAATCTGAATCTGGCAACTCCCAAAGATGAGTATACAATGCCGATTTCAGATTTATTAATCAATGTTGCAACGAATCATGCGATCTTATCTTTTATGGATGGACATGCCGGGTACAACCAAATTTTCATTGCTGAAGTTGATGTGCACAAGACTGTTTTTCACTACCCGAGGGCACTCGGTACATACGAATAGGTTGGCATGCCATTCAACCTCAAGAACGCCAGTGCCATGTACCAACGAGCAATGAACACCATATTTCATGATTTAATTGGAACCATCATCGAAGTCTACATCAACGATGTTGTAATCAAATCTAAAAGCCGGCATACACATCTGGATGATCTCCGACAGGCTTTCCTCCGTATGCGTCAACACAACCTCAAAATGAATCCTGCCAAATGTGCCTTCGGTGTGTCAGCTGGTAATTTTCTTGGTTTCCTCATGCATCACCGTGGGATTGAAGTGGATGAAAATAAAGCACGCACAATCATCAATGCTCCACCCCTGACGATGAAGAAATAACTACAGTCCTTACTCGGTAAGATAAATTTTCTCCACCGATTTATAGCTAACTCGACGGGTAAAATGAAAGCGTTCTCTACGCTTTTGAAACTTAAGGACTCAGATAAATTTGAGTGGAAAGACGCGCATCAGGCGCCGTTTACGCAAATCAAAGTCTCCTTCTCGACACCACATGTCCTTGTCCTACCCCGACGTGGTAAGCCTCTCACGGCGGTCAAAGAGTCCATCGGCTGCCTCCTCGCGTAAGACAACGACGCCGGACAAGTGCAGGTTATTTTTCATCTAAGTCAAAATCTCAATCAATCGGAGATTAATTATTTTGTTGTCGAGAAGCTCTACCTTGCCGTATTTTTCACCGCCTCCAAGCTTAGGCATTACATGCTCCCATTGGTCATCCAAGTCATTGCCCAGACCGACGTCATTCGCTACATGCTCACTCGACCAATCGTAAAAGTCCGAATTGGGAAGTGGACAATGGTGTTATCCGAGTTTAGCTTGCAATACATGCCCCAAAAAGCTGTCAAAAGCCAGACACTGGCTGATTCCTTGCTCAACACCCTTCCCCATATGGTTTTGGGGGCAACGACGTCGAAATCGGCATGGTTGAAACACGCGATAATTACTGGATGATGTACTTTAACGGCTCACGTACTTCATCCTTGGCTGGTATTGGAATTATCGTTCAATCTCCAAACCACGATCGTTGGTATTTTTCGCTCTAGCTGGATTTTGAATGCACAAATAATCAGGTCGAATACGAAGCCCTTATCATCGACTTGGAATCCTTCATGACTTGCAGGTGACCCGTGCCCTCATCCTCGGCGACTTCGAACTTGTGATTAACCAACTTAATGGTTATTTCGATGCATGAATTATACCCTGGCACCCTACCACATGGTTGCTAGCTATTTGGCCGAATCCTTCAACGGTATTACATTTGAACATATTTCCCAGATTCATAATACCGACGCAGACGAATTGGCTCAAATTGCCTCTGGTGCACAACTCCCAGGGGCAAGCTAGGTCAAGAAATACCCGTGTTACGATAGCTATACCCGACCTTAGTTAACCAATAAGTCCTCCGACATGACAACGTGATACGCATAAGAGTCATGTCCTTACCTTTGTTGTTAGACCGACAAGACCTTATCGATACTTCCGTCATCGAAGTAATACCAGATGATTGGAGAAAGCCCATTATGCAGTATCTTGACAATCCTAATGGCAAACACAGTCGCAAGACAAGAGTTCACGCCAAAAACTATGTCATGTACCAAAAGGAGTTATACCAAAAAAGTGAGGATGGTCTATTACTGCTATGCCTCGGCCCCTAAGAGGGTGCTCAAGCAATCACAGAAGTCCAAGAAGGGGTTTACGGAGCTCATCAGTCCGGACATAAAATGCGATGGGAGCTTCGACGACATGGCTATTTTTGTCCAACAATACTAAAGGATTGTATCAAGTTCACATGAGGGTGCATAAAGTGTCAGATTTATGGTCCTATACAAAGGGTCCTGACCTAATCATTACATTCGGTCACTCAACCATGGCCGTTTAGGGGATAGGCCATGGATGTAATCGGTAAAATCACACCATCTTCCGGGGCTGCCAAGCATGCATGCATACTGGTAGTAATCGATTACTTTTGTTGATGCACAAAATCAGTGAGGACTTTGGTACAACATAAAGTGTTAAGTTTGTGACCTTCGCTAAATTGCTCTGGTCACTAGTGTGGATAAATATGTAAATGGATAAGGATAGGGAAGCAAATACAAGATGTACGTGGTTCACCCAGATTGGCTACGTCTACGGAGTAGAAGAGTTCTCATTAATTGTGAAGGGTTTACACAAGTACATAGGTTCAAGCTCTCATTTAGTGAGTACTAGTGAATGATTTAGTATAAATGACATTAGGAAATATTGTGAGAGAATGATCTCTATTTATAGAAGAGAGTTTCTATTTTCATTCTGACATTGACACGTGTCGTGTTGTGATTGGCTTCTGATGTTAACACGTGTCACGCTATGATTGGCCTTCTGGTTGGAGGGAAACTCTTTTGGGTCCTTGACGGTATAACATTGATCGGTACTCAGTAGTTTCGGGATTGGTCAAGTATGGTACAAACAGTGTTCCCCGAAGTTCCCGAGTGAGGGAAGCTCTTCGGTTGTGGACTTGCAAGATCCAAGCCATTGAGTAATCACGAAACTTCTAAGTACCGAAGTGTGGTATCATTTTCACTTGCCTTATCTGTCTCATACGTAGATGTGACATCTTCTCTGGAAGTACTTTTCTTCCATCCAGGGGTGGTATCTTTAACCGATGAAGATGCACAAGGTAATGTATCAATTTCACTTGAAGCTTACTTGTAGTTTCGGGCTTCATCAAGTGCAATACAAAACCCTATAGTAGGAGTCCCCCAAGTCGCCGAGCTAGGAGATTTTCTAAAAGAGGTAATAGACAATGTAAGTAATCAGACTTCTAAGTAAGCAACCTGGATCGGAGGTTCGACTTCGGCTTCCGGTTGATTGTTCTCATTCTCCTTATGTCGTAAATAGCAACAAGGTTAAGGAGAAGCAAATGGAGAAGAGATGATATGAGATACTTTTGTTTTTTAAGAAGTAGCTTTCCACAGGCTTATTCTTGAACTGGGCTGAAGGGTTTTCTCGTTTCCTCTAGAGTATAAGGCCGACTCAAGAATTTGAGGGTCAAAACAAGTCCATCAAATCAAGAGTGTGTTCGACCTTAATGATATGTGATACTTTTGCTGTTGACGAAGTAATAGATGAATCGAAACGTGTTCTGTTACGCTTGTCTCCACATGCTTCCTTGTATCCTTCTCACTTGCCCTATCTATTCTTCAGGCAGATGTGGTATCTTTTCTGGAAGCATAAGATGTTGAAGATGAGTACTCGAGAGCAATGCCAGGTAAGTAATCAGGCAAAGGGTTCCAGGCAGTCAGTTCCTAACTGGAAGCTTGATTCCAAGTGCTGACTGATTGCTTTCTTTCTCCTTGTCTTGCAGGTAAGAACAAAGGCAAAGGAAAAGACAGGGAAAAAGCATGATATGGGATACTCTTGCTTTTGACCCTTATGATATGAGATACTCTTGCTCTGGTGTGGCTGGTTTGCATAGGTATTATTGGTGGGGAAGAAAACTGAGTATTTCAAGAGGCTTCGTTGGGAGTGCCATCTCAGATATGAGGAAGGGTTGAGCATTTTTGCAGGTCTGCTTGTCCATGGAGGTTAGAGGTTGACATATATAGGAGTCTCCCTAACAACAAGTAGTAATGCTATTCCTTTACCCTTCTTGGTCATAGCAATGTAATGAGAGCTGCAAGCTTTATGTGTTTTAACTTTGTCAGAGCACTTTGAAAAAGTGGTATGTGGTATCTGGAAAGCTGATGTTGCGTGTGCAGATTGCGGACAAGCTTTATCCAAGAAAATCTAGCTCTTTGAAGTTCGGAGAGCGATGCCTTTTCGATTTTCGAACAAGCAATCCTGTCGGGGATCTAGCACTCGAGATTTGGAGAACGGTGCCTTTTTTATTTTTGAGAAAGCAATCCTATTAGGAGTCTGGCTTTCGAGATTCGAAGAGCGGTGCCTCTTCGATTTTGGAGAAAGTAATCTTGTTGGGAGTCTGGCTCTCGAGATTCGGAGGGCAGTGCCTCTTCGATTTTTGAGCAAGTAATAATGCTATTCCTTTACCCTTCTTGGTCATAACAATGTAGTGGGAGCTGCAAGCTTCACATGTTTTAACTTTGTTAGAGCACTTTAAAAAAATGGTATGTGGTATTTGGAAAGCTGATGTTGCGTGTGAAGATTGCAGACAAGCTTTATCCAAGGAAATCTGGCTCTCGAAGTTCGGAAAGCCGTGCCTCTTCGATTTTCGAACAAGAAATCCTGTCGGGGATCTGGCTCTCGAGATTCAGAGAATGATGCCTCTTCGATTTTTGAGAAAGAAATCTTGTTGGGAGTGTTTTCTCAAATGTGAGTAAAGGTTGGGCATTTTTGCCAATTTGCCTTGCCACGGAGCACGAAGGTTGACACACATTGGGACTTTCTAGTTATCAAGCAATGGTGCAGTTCCTTTACCCTTGTGGGTAATAGTAGGGTAGCTGGACCTTCAAAATTTATGTATCTAAACTTTGTCAGAGATCTTTGTCAAAGTTATCTGTACCCGAGGAGCTGATGTTACGTGTGGAAAGTGGTGCCTCTTCGAAATCCGGAGAGTGGTGCCTCTTCGGAAGCCGGAAAGTGGTTCCTCTTCGAAAGCCGAAGAGTGGTGCTTCTTCAATTTTTGAACCAGCGGCCCTGTTGCCCTTTCTTTTATAAGGGCACCAATTATGTGCAAAGAGTTCATTCAGAAAGTTATTGCTTATAGGAATTTTCCCCTTACTTCAGAGATTTATTGCACCTGATTTCTCCTTCATCATTTCTAAGAATGTCTGGCCCATCCGACCATCATTTTGACTTGAACTTTGGTGAAGAGGCAGCCATGCCTTCTCAAGACAACATATGGCACCCGTCCTTCTTATCCCTTACTGGTCCTCTTACCGTTAAGGACTCTGTAATGAAGAATTATATGACCGCTGAGGTGGTGGCCAGGAACCTTCTCACTCCCAAAGATAACAGACTACTTTTCAAACGGTCTGATGAGTTGGCTGTTAAGGATTCTCTGGCTCTTAGTGTTCAGTATGCAGGTTCAGTGTCTAATATGGCCCAACACCTATTTGCTCGAACCCGCCAAGTTGAATCATTGGCGACTGAAGTGATAAGTTTCAAACAGGAGATCAGAGGGCTCAAGCATGAGAATAAACAGTTGCACAGGCTCACATATGACTATGCTACAAACATGAAGAGGAAGCTTGACCAGCTGCAAGAATCTAATGGTCAGATTTTACTTGATCATCAGAGGTTTGTGGGTTTGTTCCAAAGGCATTTATTGCCTTCGTCTTCTAAGGCTGTACCGCGTAATGAAGCTCCAAATGATCAACCTTCGGTGCCTCCTCCTTCTGGGGTTCTGCCTAATACTGAGGCTCCGAATAATCACCCTCTGGTGCCTCCTCTTTCTGGGGCTCTGCCGATTGCTGAGACTTCTCCTGAGCAACCTTTGTGAAGGCTCCCTCTTGTTTGTTTATTGTAACTTATCGGAGATATCAATAAACAAGGTTTGCTTCATTTCAACGTATTGTGTTAAATACACCAAGGCCTTCTTCACTAAGTTCTTTGAATTTTTCCTTTTGTTGAAGCTTTATGAGTGAAGCATAAAGGTTGAGTTAGTGCTCCCTTAATTTCCCGAGTGAGGAAAACTTCTCGTTTGGAGACTTGAAAAATCTAAGTCACTGAGTGGTCGTGAGACTTTCGTGTATCAAGGTGCAGTAGCATATGGTAGGAGTCCCCTAAGTTTCCGGTCGAGGAAGTTGACGAATGAGGCATTTCCTTTCTAAATGGTAGCCCAAAACTCTTTCTTCATATATGTTTGTTATGAAAGTTGTTAGGCCCAAAGAAGAGGAGGCCTAGGCAATTTTTTTTTTCCAAATTTTTTTTTTATTTTTCTTTTCGACTTTTTGAATTTTCGAATTTTTGAATTTTTGAATTTTCGAATTTCTGAATTTTTGAATTTTCGAAATTCTGAAAAAAAAAATATATATATATATATATTTTAAAGCTTTGTAGATGAAGCTTTGATGTTGAAGCTTTGTAGGTGAAGCTTTGAGGTTGGAGCTTTGTTGGGCACCATGAATTGATTTTGCTTCACACTATCTTGATCAAGATAGTGTGAAGCTTCTGTAGGTGAAGCTTTTGTGTTGAAGCTTTTGTGGGTCAAGCTTTTGTGGGTCAAGCTTTTGTAGGTCAAGCTTTTGTGGGTCAAGCTTTTGTCGGTGAAGCTTGAAGGGAATTATGAGATTTCATGTGGGATTTCTAGTGACTAGCATGCATATACAATTCAAAATTTATATACGAAAGCAACAGAAGCATATCAACATATTTTATCAAAGCTTTAGTCATGCAAATCCCCTTCAAGATGCATATGCTTATATAAGATGCATCAAAACATTTTAGTGAAGAACAAAGTGAAGGTTTAGTTCTATACCTCTTGATCTAGACTTTAGACCAAGGATGGACCACCTCCAAGCCTTTTGTTCCTTGAACTCCTTAAGACTAGCCTCCCTCCTTGCTTCCCCCACTTTGTTAGAATGAGTGCTCCTTGGTTCTCCTTTAGTCTCCAAGGTAGAAGACCTCTAAAGATCCATACCCACTAGTGTAGTGAGAAGGATGAAGGAATAACCAAAAGGGTGAGAATATGATTAGCTAAATCCCCCTTTGGTGGCCGGCCCTTTGAGTGTGGAGAGATATTTTATTTTTCAACTCTTGTTGTTTTGAACACTCAAAAAACCCTAATGAAACTTTTGCTATAAAGTTCCTTTTATAAGACAAAGAAACAAGTCAACAACTTGGCTCTCTCTCTCTCCCTCTCTTTGGCCGGCCCTTTGTGTTTGGTTTGGGCTTTGGGCTTTTATCATTTCAAGTCATCTTATGCTTGAATAAAAGCCCAATGGGTTTAGGCTCAATGGGCCCAAATAACCCCGAATTTTTCTTTAAGCCCAAAAACGATCTTTTATCGCTTTTATGATTTCTTTAGACTTTCTAATTAATCACAACACTTAATTAATCCAATTAATTATTTCCATCATCCATTAGTTGTCTCACTACAAGAGTGTATCGGTGTACAATCATTTTAGGTTCTAATTAGCAAGGCAGTGAGGTGATTGGCACCAATCCAATTGATTATATTTAATCCAATCACTTAGTGAATTAAAACTTACTTCTAATTCTCCTTCTTCTTTGACGACTAGTCATTTAATCATCTAGAAGAACTCATAAGCCATGAGTGACATCTAACCATATATCATGGCTACCCAAGCTAATGTAGAATTTGTTCGGACAACTTATCAGTTGGAATTACAATGTAATTCGATCATTCTCTAAACAATACTCTCAATCACACTATTAGGGTATGGATTTATTATGTCAAACCCCTAATGTGATTATTCCATGTTATATGATTCATTTGAGTCGTATAGCAACGCTTTCCTTTATCACGCTCGATACTTCGGCCGAAGATTCCCGAATCATATCTTAGAGTATTCATCCTCTCATAATGAGGATCAGAGATCCCTTGTTGTGCATTTACTTGCCTCCATGGCTAAGTGGCTTAACCCCAACTATGCCTTGGACACCAGCGGATGGAGTGACTTTGACATAATCAAAGATCAAGCACCTAACCACAAGACAACTATGATGCCTCTGGTCAAATGACTACTTACATTATTCCAACCATTCGATTGTGTTCAGTGAACTCATTCCCTTAATAAGCACCTACATACCTGTCTTAGTGTCATTACACGAATGGGATGAGACATACCTGTCTTAGTGTCTTACTGGTCTTTGCATTGTCAGTATCACTCTGACAATCATATGACCAGGAACCTTTTTGGACATGATGGTTATGTTAAGAAGGTCTCTGTATTCTAACATCATTAGATTACTTCTTACATCGATCCACTGTCCATGGATTCTCTATTTAGGACATATATCGTTTATTGAGATAGTCCTAATTAGTATCTTTGCCTTTTGATGTATAAGAGTCATCTATACATACATTCATTGTCCTGAAAGGTTTCTTCCAAAGATTGACTTTCAGGGCATATTTCCAACAATCTCCCACTTGCACTAAAGTCAATCACTAGTGTATTTTATACATACTAGTCGAGTGAACTTATGCTCATAGGTAAACTTGGTTATGCATTAATCCTTTTAATTCATAAAAGGGATTTACTTATCAAATGTTTCTAAAACATTTGATGATGTCTTTTTCTTGTGTTCAAATACTTTGATGAGACCTTGATTCCATGGCTTGAGCTATCGCCCCATTACGTCGTAGTGTCCAACTAACGACCTTCTGGTTTGGATTCAATCATTGATTCTATAAGAACCACTTCTATTCAAAACACCTTTTGAAGCAGTTTCTAAAACAATATATCGCCATATATTTCGTTTGTATACTTTATACATACTTTGCTCCAACATTGAGACCATTGTAGTACAATACTAACAATTCATTCATATGATTAGTACTTCATCCATTATGAAGTTCCATTTGTTAAAATGGGTTATTTTCACTTTGGTTTATAACCTAAGTGAATGCACGCTTCCAGAGTCCGACTCTGATGTTCATTTCTTAAAGGCAATAATACTCTATCAGTTGCTATGGTTCTGATCCTAGGCTATAGCAATATCTTAAAGTGACAACCCCTTATGGTTTTTCACCTTTGGATATCATCTCACAAGTCCATACATGTGTCCCTTTTGTGATTTTATGACACATTCATTATAAGGGTTATGAAAGTGATTTGCTATCATATAGGAAAACACTTTCTCAAATCTTCAACATTTGAGATTTAATTTCCCCATTAAACATCCTTGAGATAGCCTTGCTATATCATTAAGTCCAATTTCAAGTCTACACTTCAAAATTGATCGTGTCACGTTTTGTCATTTTGAGTAACATCTATGTTTTATCAAGTCTATCAAATAGAATTTATTCATATCTTGTTGCTCAAATTATAACATCACTCCCACTGGCCTTGTTGTAACTTAGCATTCATTAAAAAATTTAACACTTATAATTTCTTGATTTGAATGCCTATTGCTCCCACTAACTTGTCTTGGATCTATTGACAATCATTGAGATCCATTAGTTTGTTTGATGATGTCTCAACAATTTTGGGACTATCAACAACTCTAGCTAACACAAGTTATTTAAACGAACATACACTAAAGAATTCATTCTCAAGTAATTCCATTTGAAATGTGTGACTTGTTTCATCAAGTCTATTCATTTAAATCATATGGTGTCATACAACATACTCCAATTTTTAGTCATAGTAAGACCTTTAATGTAGTCATATAAGAATTATCCAAGTCTTTAGTGGAAGCATGGCACCTACTAAGGATATAGAAACTCAACCATTCCTTTTAGGTGGTTGATATAATTCTTTATCAAAACTACATAGAGCGTTATAGTTACATGAGATGTTGAATTTGGATTGTCTTGTTGTTAAACCATATGTTGTGACTCATTTTGAAACTATTCCTTTTTGTTTCATCAACTTGTCCATATGCTTTGTTATTAGCTTGTTCTCATAAAAGAGAATGATGGACAACTCCCAACATATAACCATTTTATGCTAGGTTGATGAAACCAACATTCAAAGACTATTCTTTAGAATGTTTCACAACATAGAATTTTAACGTTTTGAAGAGCATGAGTCCTTTAACAATTTAAAATTACAAACTCTTAACAATAGTCAAGTACTATTATTCTTTAGACAACTATAAACCAATCATATTCAAGTTTATATCCATTTTCACACCTCCCACTATTTCTCATGACTTTAATGAGAAATCACTTCATACATTCAAAAATGTATAAACGTGGAGTATACGGGTAGAGGACATTGTGTAGTAGCTTTAAAACCTTTCAAGCTCGTTTGTTTCAATCTTCACTAAGTTAATGTCTCGTTATTAAGTGACTAAAGTCTTTAAACATTTTATAGATTTAGATACTTCTTTCTTGGTTTAATCACTAACACATTGACATTTTAAAACCAATTTTAAGAATGCCTAATTAGTTGTTCAAAACTACTAATTGAATCAAGAGTGATCTTGATTATTGTGGTTTAAGTGATAACCATATAAGAAACGTTTTTCTTATTACTTGTATCATTATAATGTGATCTTCCTTTTCTTCAAGAAAGGAATTTCTAGACCTTTGTCAATTCATATAGAACTCATAGGTAGACAATTGGAACCAAATCTAAAGATTCATTGTATCCTTCTATGTCCAACACGTGAGATCTATCCATAATTGATAAGTCTAAAGTTTGGTTATCACATTACAATAACTGATATAATTCTTGTATCTCTACTAGGATACAACAAGACAATATTCAATTCATACCACTACTTTAAGGAAATAATATATTAGAAGGCATTCATCACATTACATTAATATGATAATTCAAACATTCATAATGTTTAATACAAAAAGAATTAGCTCTATACATTTAGAGACTAATTAAATACCTTCATACATTTATGCACTAATAGTGATCTTCCATCATAGGAAGCCACATAATAAGTTCTTAACAAAATAAGAAAGTTTTAAAGACTATCTTTAAGTGCCTAACAAAACTTCGTAAGTAGTTAGCAAAAACTTGGTGGCCGAACCCTTCTCCACTCTTTTCAATGCTTGTTCATCTTCTACTTGGCTCCTCCACCTTTATACAAATATACAAGTGATTAGCCCTTTATATCAAATATAAATATTTAGAAGATCTAACGATTAGAATTGAAGATAAGAACATAAACCATACCTTATGGCTTGTCTTTAAGAGTTGCAAGGTATAACCTGCAATTCCTCTTCCAATGCCCCTAATTTCCACAGTGGTGGCAAGTCCCCTTGGGCTTCTTTGCCTTCTTTTTCCTCACTCCTCCTTGCGGCTTAGGAGTGGGAGACTTCTTCTTCTTCCCTTTGCATTTGCTTTGCGGCTTGGCCTTGGAAGATGATGGCTTGTTGTAGGCTACTACAGCAGTCCCTACAACGTTCTCTTTCTTCATAGTCTTCTCGGCAGTTACTAACATGTTTAGTAACTCAGAGAGAGTACTATCCATCTTGTTCATATTGTAGTTCATAACGAACTGTGAGAACAAGTCAGAAAGAGAAGCCAAAATGAAGTCCTGGGCCAATTCCCCGTCAAGTGGAGTCCCTAGGTTCTCCAATTGTTCAATGAGTCCAATCATCTTCAGTACATGTTGATGCACTGGAGCTCCCTTTACCATCTTGGTCTTCACAAGTTCACTGACAGTGCTAAAGCGACGGTTGCGCGTCCCTTCACCATATAACTCCGTAAGATGGAGTATTATGGAAGATGCACTGTCTATGCCCTTGTGCTGTCTCTGTAGCTCCTCATTCATGGAAGCCAACAGATAGCACTTGGCTTGTGTGTCATCCTCAACGTGCTTGTCATACTTAGCACGTTCATCCTCAGTGGCCTCAGGGCCGAGAGGTATGTGAGGTGGAGCCTTATCTAGCACGTAAACAATCTTCTCCAATGTTAAGAGAATCTTGACATTACGATACCATGATGGGAAATTGTGCCCCTCTAGGCAATGTTTGTCGAGTATTTTCGCGAGTGTGCTTCCAACCATATCTAAATACATAAACAATAAAATAATTAGTTTGATTGTCGATTAAGTCAAACGATTCGGGTCTTTAAACCGAATGACACCACCCACCATTTTTGGCAAATTCCATATCCCTCAAGATGGAATCCGGGAGATTTTAAAGAAAGCTCCTAGCGGGTTATATAAGGCTCACTATTACGAAGCCCACCTCACGATGATACGATGTCGGCTAGCAAAAATAATAATGAAAGGGTACACTTACCCATTCACAACAACCTCTTGTGATTACCCATGTATTTGGCCTCTAGAGAACAATGCCTCACGATGATACGATGTTGGCACCATTTCTCTTAGTTAAGTTTTGACCCACCATGCCGGTTTAAATAGGGGTTCAAGTATGACCTCACGATGATACGATGTTGGCCACACTCATTGCCTACCTTCACCTCATCAAATGTTTATATAGACTCCTCCTGAGTATAAGCATGTACTTTGCACTTCCCCATGATAGGGTGAAGGCGGTGTACAAGTCATAAACGCTTGGAGCCTACCATGGTGGAAGGCCACGAAAAAGTGTTC